>PVJO010011305.1:0-59066 GCA_004026905.1 Hystrix cristata
CAGAGATCATGCTGATCTAATTAGCAAAATTGCATGCTTTTTATATGCCATTTCCCTTTTTATTAGCCAATTGGAAATAATATATTATCGAAGGGAAACCCACTTTTCTTTTTTATGTAGTACTCTTGCCCTGTGTTCATTGGTTCTGCTGCCACAGCTCTGTAATAAGCTTTTTGAATATGAAGGAGTCCCTTAATTCTTTGCTCCAGTTCACTTCCCTGGGTAAGGGAGATAGCACCCCACCCTACTATTTAGTGAATTACTACGCTGAGAGATTGAATGTTACCCTAGAGCATTAAACCTCAAAGACTTAATGCACTTTCAAAGAACTAACTCAGAATTATTTGCACACTGGAACCTTCAGGCAAGCTGAGGAAAAAAGAAAGATAACTAATGAAATTGATCATAAAGCACTTGGAATTGAGTATTAGGATAGTTTTGTGTAGCACTGAATGATAACTCTCAGAGTTTTCTGGTAAATTTACTTAAAGAGAACCTTTCTAAATCATCATCTAAAACTGCTTCAGTCTGACTTCTTGTTTGGGACCCTGCTCATTTCTCTTGATGGGCCATCCATTTATGAGCTCTGCACATCCGTGAGTCACACTGATCACATCTAACTGGTCCCTGGTGAGCACTGGCTGTTTTTTTTTGAGGTGGTGGCTCTAAAGAAGTTCACATGCACTGTACTAAAACTTATCTTCATTCTCAATTAAACTCATCAAAAAAGGAGTTCACTGAGCTCAGCAGTGATAACCTATTTTTTAATTTTTATTTTTATCAGTATATTATTGCAGTGTGTAATGAAAATATTCATTGTGGGAAGTTGGCACATGTACGTAACATTTTAATTCCTTTTCATGCCCATCCTCCTCCCCCCCATCTCTTGGTCCCCTTTCCTTTTGCAAAAGATCTATCACCATGTTTCTGTTATCTGTCTTTTATTTTGCTCTTTGATTTATTTGTATTTTGAATTTCTTATATAAGAGAAATTATGTGATGTTTAAGCTTGAGTGTCTGATTTATTTCACTTAACATTATGGTCTCAAGGTACACCCATTTTGCTAAAAATGTCTCAAGTTTATCCTTCGTTATGGCTCTTGTTTTTATAAAACTATCTGTAGATCTTCACACATTCTTTCTCATTTTGTTCATCTCTTTTAAAGACTAGTGTCTCCTCCTCTAGGCATTATCCACTCTAGTCTACACTATATTTTTATTCTATCTGAAATTCACTTTAAAACAAGTTTGAACATTCTGTACAGTAATCTTATGTATTTTTCTTCTATTTATACTATTCTCATCAAACATTCTTACAAAACACTTGAACGTTTTTAACATTCCTAATGCACTCTCAGTTGCTGCCTTCACTATGACCTTGCTCAATAATAACCACAATCAATGTGGAAGTTGAATGTCAGCTGTTGGGTATATATATAAGCCCAATAGTAACTAAGTTTATTCCATAGATGTCACTCTTCTCATTTAAATGACACAAAGCTAAGAATTTCCTCTGTTGGATTTTATTAGCCAGAAGTTATTGACTAGATACACAAATGAATGGGTAATAAATAAACAACTTTGCGTCATAACATCTGGTCGAGGAGTACACTAAGGGAGAAATTTTGGATAATGTTTAAAGCTAGAGCCCCAGAACCAAAAGCTGCTACCAGCTTTTCTGAGTTCTGAGCTTGGCCTCTTTTCAAGATTGTGATCGGTTGATTGCCACCCTGTCCTGGGGGCCATCTGAAATCAGATGACTCAGGTAACTGACCAGGCACTGCAGTCTGCTGTGTCCACTGCTCCACTCTGTTTCTGTGTCTTTCTGTGGAAGTCAATGGGGTCACCAGTATTTACCTTGCGTCTGCAGGCTCAAACTGCAGCGCTAGTATGGAGAGCTGTGGCTGCAAGTTGAGGCCGTGAGCTGGTTCCATGAACTGGACCATGACCCAGGGCCATGAGCCCAGGCTGTGACCCAGGGCTGTGACCTGGGGCCACGAGCTGGGGCTCTGGGAGAAAGCGCCGTCAGTCTGTCACCTTCTTCTTCTGGGCTGGTCTCTCCTTTTGTTTTCCCCATGTCCTTGAACTCTTGCTTCAGATCCTTGCTGGGTCCTGAGAACATGCTTCCCTCCTCTTCTCTTCCCTAAACTACTATATTCCAGTGTCTGGACAACAGATCTTGGAGAGGCTCTTATTCTGCTTCTCTCTGTTCCGCCATCTTTCCTTTTTTTTCCTTCATAATTCTTGAAGTCAAAGGTATGAAATCACACTGTTCTACAGTCGAATGTTTGTGGAGATGGTTCCTTTTAGAAGTTTTGAAGAATCTTCTTCCCTCACTTTTTCAGCTTCTAGTGCTGCATTCCTATACTCTTTATTAATTTTATTCAGGACAATGTTGTTTTTTAATAAAGAGCTGGGTACTGTATTCTCCTCCTTTATTTTCCCATGGATGAGCCTTTATGATGCTGTGTATTCCTCATAATCTCTCTCTTTTGTACAAAATCTGAACCATGATAGGAAAATTGGATACTCTGCTCTAGATATATGAAATTGAGCCTCAGAGAATACTGTCAGGTTCTTCAGTGAGTTCTGGGAACCTCAAGAATCTTTATTTATATTATTGGGGCATCCATCAACTAGAAATTTAGACAGTATTAGGGACCAGTGACATTAAAGCATAGAAAAGAGAAATAGAGACCAAACCTTATATGCCTTTCTAGTTTCAATGCCCATCTCCTCCTAAGGAACTCTATTTTCTCTCCAGATTTCAAAAATCCCCCTAAAAATTGTAATAATATCTAACTTGTGCATAAACAAAATATGCAGCATGTTAGTTTCTGTTAGGTGAAACCATAACGGCCCAATGAAAACAATTTGTGTTCAAATGCAAGAAATTTCAAATATGCATGAATCTTTTTGTACTTAGTTCAGGTAATGAGAGAAACTGTTTCCTGAATTAAAAACAGAATTCTTTATCGTCAAAACTTCAATTAATTATAATTATTGTGTGATCTTTGAACTACACGGATATCTGATTGCCATTTATATATTTACTTATACATTTTTGTTCAACATTTGACTTTAATTTGGCAAATAAAAATTGAAGTGTAGAGATTTCTGAGAGGAAGAAATCAGAAACAGTAAAGCTGAAGACCATTCTGGCAAATTGTGCTAATGCATTCATATTCCATATTTAATCAAATGCTGACTGATATGAAATTATTAGGAAAGTCTAGTGAAATTTTATTCACATCAATATATCAAGTGCAGAGTTGCATTATTACATAATATGTATAAATTCAATGTGTAACCTTTGTATTTCATAAGTATATTTTTGTCTCTAATGGAATTTTGTAAGAAAATGCTTTAAAGTGCTGTGAGACTTCTGGGTACTCAAACAGCTTTAGATTCAAATTAACTTAGGAATTGATTTCCACTTCAAGCAGTGTTTTAGTAGATGCAAAAATATAGATTGGACCACTTCTTCAAGAAAGAATCTTCAAATTGATAGGTCTCACTCTTACCCTTGAAGAGAATTTCAGCTCATACTGTTTATACTTGGAAAACTCCAGGACACTTAATTTGTTGGCAAATGTGAATACACATATCTCTAAAGTAGTTTCTTCCCCAGGTAGCAGGCAAATAGCAAAAACCATCTTACTCCGGTGAATGTTTTCCACCTTCATCATGTGAAATGGGTAAGAATGCAGAAAAAGAAGACAGTTTTTCTCTTTTATGTTCCAGTTAAAAAAAAAAAAAAATCCTGAAAGCTGAATTTGAAAAAAATAAATAAATAAATTTAGGGTATTCATAACCTTTGGTCATGGTGGATTTACTTATATAGAATCATTTTCTATTTGGGATTTAATAAATAATGACATCTCAGGTTGCTATTCGTGCCACGGAAACCTTATTCTAGAGCTGTTCCTTTCTTTGTTCCACTTACTCTTCAATGGCACTAATAGGCTCTGTCATCATTACAACTTCTGCACTATTTAGTACTGAAATTCCTGTTTTAAAACAGCCTTATTGAGATGTAACTCATGTATCATAAAATGCATCGATTTAAATTGTACAACTCAATCATTTTTAGTATCTTCAGAGAATCGAATGTTTATCACAACAATCAATTTGAAATCATTTTATCACCCCACAAAAGAAACCCTGTAATCATTAATAGTCACTATCCTTTTCTGCCATTCTTCATCTGCCTATGACCTCCCTCTGACCCTCACACCTGAAACAATCACCTTTCTAATTTCTCTCTTTATATATTATTATAGATATTTATAAATGTATTACTCCTATATAATTATAATTATGTATTGTTCTTTCAACATCTTCCCAGGCTCTTTCCACTCTAACTACCCCAGTTTCTCATAACCACCATTTTATTCTCTACTTATTGAGATAAAATATCAACTAACATATGATCTAGGAATTCCATTGCTGAATTTATATTTAAAGGAATAGAAATCAGCATGTCCAAGAGGTATGTGCATTCACATTTATAGCAGCACTAGTCACAATAGTGAAGATATGAAATCAACCCAAGTGTCCATCAATGAATGATTGGGTAAAAAATGGAGTATATATACAATGAATACTATGTAAAGGGCCGCAGTTTTTTATTTCTCCCTTTTTTTATAATTTAACGTTAGCCATTTTGTTTGTACAACATAATTAAAATGTAGTACTGTTTTCAAACTTCTGTTACATTTCTGAAACCCTGCCTTTGAATTCTCTATTCAGTGCATCATAGAAAACATTTCATATAGGTTTACATTCATTCAAGGACTACATTTTAGTGAGTAGTGAACTACATAATTTCATTTTCCAAAGTTCTACAGGTAGATGTAGTCAATGATATATCAGAAAATTTATAAAATAAGGCTTCAGAAAAAGTTCCTTATGAGGCAGACAGACGGTTGGGTATGCTCTTCAGGCTCCACTTACATTTCATGCAATTTAAAGCATGATGATTGGGACTCCATTATACCAGGGTACCTTGAGGAGGAAAGCTAAGTACAGTAGTACAGAGTAATGGGAAGAGAATGGTAGATACTGGACTCTTCGGGAGTTTTCCAACTTCATTCCAAATGTCTGGTGCTGTCTGTAAACCATTACTTCTATGTGACACTGATGCCTGTAGAAAAATGCATATTATCAGTTGGGAAGATAAAAACCATAATTTACTATTTGAACAGAGCAGGAAATTAAGAGTAGTACAGTGAAACTCCAAGCCCAGATTAAGAGGTCTGAGGGTTATTCATTAAAATGATTAGTTAATCAACAGTTCAGACCAATGATAAATGTTGACTGCTATTACATTCTTAATTTGGGTTAACTGAAAGCAGCAGTATTTGCATTTATGTTAAAGAACTAAAATTTGGTTCTGTAACTGAAGATGTAAGAAAGACTTGTACAAATTTGGATAGACTACCACACACATATTCCTGGGGAAAATTAATCAGAAAATTCATTCAGACTAATATGTCTTCCACTATCTCATAAACTTTAGATAGGATACAGTAAACACAATAGGTGATTAGGACAACTCACCTATAAAGATTAGCAGATATCTGTGTATTTTGAGCATCTGAAGAAAACAAAGACCTTGAAAGAAATGTACCAAATTACAACAGAAAAATTGATACTCAAGAGAAGTGTTTTATAGAGAAAGTAGAATTTTTGAATCACATGCTTTTTTGAAATTTGAGAATCTCTTTTGAAATCTTTTAACTAAGAGTTGTTTCCCATATAAATAACTGAATGTGTGCAGCCTCATGGCTAGAAAATTGTCAGTTAATAAAACCTAGATTTTTAATAAGCCAAAATAATACCTTCATTATTTTTAAAATTTTGACTTCATAGTACTTAATGCAGCATTCAATAAGTATGTTAACATGTTTTTAGTTCCACTTGACTTCATATGAATTACAAGATAATTTCCTAAGAGTATGTCAACTGAGGATTAAAAGCGGACTAAGATTTCTTTTCTTCAGGAATTCAAGGTACTTAGAGAGATGTCATTATATTAAAGGATGTTTTGCTTAAGATTTTCTTTTTCTTCCTGCCATGAGGAATAAACACTCCACTGAAAAGCATGCATTTCTCCTGATTGGACTGGCAGAATACTCTTCTGTAATCAGCTCTCTGACGTGATTATGAATGCTCCAGTAAACCTACTGTAGTGTCATTCACCCAATTGTCTTTTGGCTAACTTGCTAAGGCAGACCTATTGAATTATAGAGATTTATTCTGTTATTCTTTGGCTAATTGTCATAAAACTACATACATAAATCTTGTTAAATATATAACCACAGTAGTAGAATTTGTCAAAGCATGTATTAAAACATTAGGACTTTCTGTGTTCTTTCAAAGGCCACATATAATTTTAGATTTGAGATACAAAATTTAATTAAATTGTAAGATTTCAACATTTAGTCACATTTTGGTTTAGAGAGCAGTAGCTCTTTTTGGCCCCTATTCTAAGGATGAGATTACAATATCCTATCTATCTATCTATCTATCTATCTATCTATCTATCTATCCCTTTTTATTTATCTATCATCTACCTATCATTGATCACATAGTTGTAACATTACAGTATTGTATAGCTATGTATAATTTTTCTGTTCTATTTTTATATTCTATTGTGATATCTCAATTGGGTATTTCAATGTAGTGATCTCTCTGATTTATTATAAAGCATTCTCCATTCTAAAACACATAATGGCCCTGAAAAATTTTTAAAAACTTGTCAATGTCATATGCTTGTACTCATATTTTATTCCTTGGGGTAGATTTCAGGACTTAGCAGATATTTGTATCTACCACTTCTGAAGGTAGAGACCCTATAGGCACCACGCACCTGATTCTATGAGACTGGTAACTAGACTCTACTATACTGGGGCATAAGTAATTGTTGTGCATACATAAAAGCAGTAGTTTAAAAAAGTGAAATCTAATCAGTAGGGGCTTTAAGAATGCATCTCTATTATCCCATTAGGCACCTGTAATTTTATGGTGTATATATCTTGGAGGAACATATCAGTCAAAATATTGTGTTTAACAATATATTGTGCATTATTATATATTCACCTACCTGCTGAACTGATTCTCCTAACTTTATTTGATAGCTGATTTAAGACATATATATCACTCTGTTCTTATATTATTCTGTCTCCTCTTGATAGTAATTAAAACAGGATTTCAGAGTAGGTATTCTGCATTGTGGCTGATGGAATAAAGGAAGCAAAACAGTGTTGCACTTAGACTTTGTTTATCCTATGATATTTTTCAGGAGATTATCATTACCTGTAGTCACTTGATATGTCCCCTGAAGTGAGAAGTCATATCAGCTATGATATGCTCTTTTATTTTAATTTATGATATATCTTAATATCTGATTGAGAAAGACACATTCTCCATTCAAGCTTAGTTTTTTCAAATTTATTTAACACATATATGCTTTCAAAAGAATGTTCAAACACATTGTCAGATTCAAAGCAGAAGATATTAGGAAGTGTTGGGTTTTTTAAGAAGTTCAATAAATATACTCATTGGGGACAAAATATTTAAACAGAGAGTGATCACCTTTTGCAGGAAAATGTACATGAAAAGAGATGGTTTAGTGTTAAAAAAAAAATACTAGAGTTTCCTAAGTCTGGGTCCCAGAATTAAATTTACCCAGTCAGTTATTAAATGTGCTGGAAAGCTATAGGTGCCTCAAGGTACAGCCAAAATGTAGCTGAATTTATTGCTAATAAAATGCCAGCCAGTACAACTCTTTAAGCAAACAGATTCCAAAGGGAGAGAAAGGGAAGATTCAGGGACTGTTCCTTAGCCTAAACTCACCCACTAGACATTCCTTCTATAGGTTAGTGAGGTGGCCATTAGATAGCAAGCATGTTAAACTAGTGAATATTCCCTCCACACTGAAGACAAAGGAGCAGAAACTATAATTTACTTCTCAATAATTGGAAGTGTGTGTGTGTGAGAGAGAGAGAGAGAGAGTGTGTGTTAATTTTTGATGACTTCAAATATTCTTTTTACTTGTCAAATAAAGCTCTCTTAATTTAATCAGATTATATGATCTTAAAATTAGAATATGTCAGTTAATCATTTGAATCTGCCAAATACTTTGAGTTTTACTTTCCAACAAATTTTAATTTTTATGATTAATAATGGTAAAGTTTTAAAAGCTTTAATCATGTGTGATTTTGTTTTTCAATATCATCACTCTATATATATCTTATAATTTATTGACATAGCTGTACATAGTATTTTTTATAATTCCTTTATTTCTTTCATGTTTGTAGTCCTTTATTCACATTTTATTTTGACTTATTGTAATTACTAGTTCTATGAGAGAGATATTATTTGCTTTATTCTTTTGCATATTCCCGATGTCTAGACCCTGACACATGATAGAAACATAATATGTATGCATTGATTATATTTCAAAACTATATTCCAGCATCAGTTAAAGAGGATAAGACATGTTTGTTCTATGTGCCTTTTTATAAACAGACTTCTCATAAAAGGAACATAAGATTTCTCACTGGTTATTCATCTTACACTGTAACAATAAGCAGATGCTATTGTTAAAGGCAAAAATAATTTTAGCAGTAGGTATATTGTAAGAGAAATGGATTTGATGATAAAATATTTATGAAACCAATACAACTGTGACAGTACAAATAATTTGTTTTGCTGCTTACTTTATGTATGGGAGAGAGTATTGAGAATAGGTCCTGGATACTGGTGAAATATTTTCATTCCACTCTTCATTGAGAATGTTAAAACCAAAGTTACCCAGTACTTTTACATGAAATACACAAGTTATTTTGTGCGATTATAAAGTCTGAAGTTACTAGGTCTGTTTTTTCACATTCTTTTACGTTTTGATGTCATTTCTTTACAGCCATTCCTTATGAACCGCAGTCTGGTATTCCACAATACCAGATAGGAAGGGATATAATAAAGGTAGTGGAAGGACAAAGGGATAGGAAGGGATATAATAAAGGTAGTGGAAGGACAAAGGGATAGGAAGGGATATAATAAAGGTAGTGGAAGGACAAAAGTACAAAGGAAGATAAAAGGGAAAATCAAGTTAAAGATCATGTATCACTTAAATTTAAGCCCAAGCTGCTTTGGTGGACATTGGATGTATGAATAGCTGATCCTAAATTACTATGGCGATTGGTAGCACAGGTGAGATCCATCATTAATTTTAACTTGATGAGTGTTGCTGTTACAGTCCTCTAGCCACAAGTCCTTCCCCCAATGGCAGCTGAATGTGGCTTTCACTTTTTCTACCATTCTCCAGAGCAGTCTTACTGTTCTCCACTCTGTAGGAACCGGCACATCCCAGGGAATTTCTTCTCCTCTACATTTCAACTGTATGTGAGTTCTTTTCTATATTTTAGTAATTTCAGTTTCTTTCCGTTGAACCTTCTGCTGGAAAATAGTTTCTACTTTCAGCATTTGCTGCCTCCTTGATACTATAGCAGAGATTCCTTTAAAATTAGGGATTCTGTAAGGCTTACATTGTTTTTTCCTTCCCAGCTCTGTCACATGCCTGGGAAGGGCACCATCACCCCTTATTGCAGCCCCAACCAATCCAAAAAAATCAAATTTGTAAGCCAGGCTTGCAACATACTGTACATAGTTCTTGCTTTTGTTCCCCTCTTGTGAAATTCTAACACTGCTGTAGGTTCAGGAAGATAGATTTCTCTGGCTGTTTTCCTGACCATGGCCAACCATTAATAAATTCAGTTTTACTGTACAGTCATTTTTGTCTTTGTTAATTAGGCTCCTCGAGTGGTGACTGAACCTGACTGTTAGGACACTCAGAGTCAAGCCTCTTTCTGGGGGCCCCAGTAATAATACATTATATTTCTTACACTTACCTAAGTAATTTTATAGGGTGGTAACAGTTCTGCATGTTACTGGAATTTTAGACAAAACCTCAGTTCCAAGGGTCCCAGTAGACAAGGCTTGCGTGGCTCCTTGTCCTATAAAACCAATCAAGGAGATGAGCAGCGGTGAAGGGCAAGACAGGATCTTTAGGGTCTGGCTGGGCAGCACAGAGCAGTTTAAGATCCATCACATGTGGGAGTTACGGTAGCTTTAATGTTTTAGAGAAAGGAAGGACAAAGGCAAGAGTGGAGGGTTTGCGTGGCAGGGCGTTTGCACAACTGGCTGTTTAGAAACTAAGCTGGTCAATCCCGGTCTGCTTGATTAGTATCTCAGGATTGGTTCTGTGAGGGGAAATAGAAAAAATTGAGGCCCCCACCCTTCCCTTCCCCCGTGACGGCCATAAAGAGCATGATCTGACTGGTGGCTGCCATGCCCTCCCCGAATCCCGCGTACCCAAAAAATCATGCCAATGGCAAAAACTGGGGAAGCACCAAGGCCTAAGGCTGATATCCCTCCCAACTCCTTTCACTTAGTGGGCTGTAAGCAACTTTACAGTTCTTCCTGGAGAAATTACAGAAGTCACAACAGCCACAGTTTAGTCCTGCCGTTTTCATAAAAGTCCCAGAATTGCAGGAATAACTTTCTCCCTGAGAGTCGAGGCTGGCATAGCTGCCCTGCAGTCACTCCAGATGGTATTGGCCCTGACTGCAACCGGCTTGAGAAACGGACCTATTCCTGATGGTGCTGCCTTACGGCCCCTTCGGAGGGCCCTGCTACACTCTGCCATTATTCCAGAAGTACTTGGGTTGTCCTGAAAATGCAGGACACTGTGCTTGCATGCCTGTTCCTCCTGTAAAGAAGCAGTTTCTCTGTCTTGTCCGTTGAGGAGTTACCCTCCAAAAGAGAGAGTTTGAGTTGCTCTCCAAAGCCGCTGGTGAAGGAGCCCGAGCTGAAGGCCAGACACTGGACAGTGCTAGAGTAGGAGATGGCTGAGGCCTGAGGCCAGAGGTGAAGGAGCAGATGAAGCCTGAGACCCGAGGTCAGTGGCAGTAGTGGAGCATCCCAGAGAAATAGGCATCAGCCAAGGTGACACACCCCAGAGACATTGGTGCTGGAGTGTCCCAGGGGTGGCAAAGGTTAGTGTTAGCTCCAAAAAGCCACAAAGTGCACCTATAACTCTTGGCTGCAGTGGAGCTTATTAGTTAGAAGCCACAAATGAGTGTAACACTAAGAACTATAACACTAAGAATTATAGTACAAATGACTAAGACACGAGACACTGTGATTGAAGGCTCAGAGCTGAGGTACTAAGGACTGACATCTACACTGAAAATCCAGAGTCACTAACTTCAAGGGAACGGCACTTTGCCAATTCAAGGTTTCCATTCAAACTGAGCAAAAGAACCCTCAGCTGACATTGGGAGAACCATGATTACTTGAAGGGATGATTTGGTTTCTATCTGAGATGACAACTCCTGCTTAGAGGAGGCAGTCTCAGTTCCTATCATGGGTTAGTTGTTCCTGCTTTGGAGTGGTTGACTTCTTAATGGGTGGTCTGCAAGGCTCGGCTTTTTCTGAAACTCAAGATGATTACAGGGTTCGCATAATGGCTGGTGACTTGTAAGCGTTGCTATAGGGTCTAGAATTGGATGTTGTAAAAGCTGGCAGTTAAGTGTTCCTGAAAATCCTGAAAATCACTTTAGTTACTCTTAGTGTCCTCATTCTAGAAGGGCGGTGTGGGATCCTAAGTAAATTCAGGGTTAACAACCCATGTTAACATACCTATGTACAGAGCTGAGCAAGGAACTGAATCAAAGATTTAAGATAAAAAGGGAGGCATGTAAAAATGGAAGCAGAGATCCAAAGCTTTTCCTGCTGTTAGTGACCTGTTGGCCATCTGCAGGCCCAGCTTCCAGGCCCCTATTATATGCATTGTGAATTCTCCCTGTTTATTCAACAGTTAGGATTATCTTTCTCCTAGGACTGCGACTAACAAATACAGGTCCCCATTAACTCATCTATCACTTAGTCTTAATCACGTGATGAACAATCCTGCTGTGGGACTATGTAGATTTTGGTCAGACAAACCAGAATGCCTATCAGGCTCCACTACCTCTTTGGAATAGGAATTTCTGGGAATTAGTTTAACCTCTCTTAGCTTTAGTATCCTCGACTGAAAATAACATTTATCACATAAGTTTATGAAGGTTAAATAAAATAATATTTGCAAATCATGCAGGATTTTCTCAGGATATGACACAGATGTGATCAAAGCAGTGATTAAGTTCAAATTCTTAAAACTGAAAGTTTTGTACTTATTTTAATTGCTTTAAGACCCCAAATTCCAAAATCTAAAGGTCTTGAGTGATATACCAAAGTGAAAATAGTGACATCTGATACTCTTGTGAATATCTGGAGAGATTGAATATGATTTTAGACATCCACTAAAATCTCCAAAGCAACATGTCATTTCACATAAGTTTATCATTCCATAGTGGAATCTTGACAGACAATGAAATGGAGAAATTGAAATGTTCTTTAAAATTTTATTTAAAAAAATTTTTTATAGATTTTATTAAAATTTATCCAAAATTACACAAACTTATAGGCCATTACACAAGTTTACAGACCACAATATGTTGTGCCTTTTGCTTCTGACAGTGAGTGATGTAAACAACCACATAAATGCAGCACTAAGTCAAAACTACATAAAGTTACTGTAGTACCTAGTGTACGTGTCACTGTTTTAAGTTTAGGTTATTAGGTTCAAATTTAAAATATCATTATTCCTCTAGATTCCCATTCCCCTCCCCCTTTGCCCTCTTCTTGTTCCCTTGAGCCCTTTGTCTGTTAGCTTATGTCTAACACTTTGCCTTTTCGTATCCATCATTTACCCTTTTCTTTTGTTTGTATCTTTCCACCTTACTCCAGAAAGAATGGTAATCATTAGGAAGTCAAACAATAACAAATGCTGGCACAGCTGTGGTGAAAAGGGAACCCTCCTACACTGTTGGTGGGAATGCAAACTAGTACAACCATTATGGAGACCAGTATGGCGATTTCTCAAAAGCCTGAAAGTAGAAATCCCATATTTCCCAGGCATTCCCCTACTAGGTATCTTTCATGAAGACCTAAAGACATCATACTACAGAGATACTTGCACAACAATGTTTATAGCAGCACAATTTGTAATAGCTAAATTCTGGAAGCAACCTGTATACCCATCAATAGATAGCTGGATAAACAAAATGTGGTATCTATATATAATGGAGCTATAAAGAGCGACAAACTAGAGTCTTTTCTAGGAAAATGGATGGACCTGGAAAATATAATGTTGAGTGAAATAAACCAGACTCACAAGCTGGAATACCGTATATTATCCCTCATTTAAGTGAGGTAAAAATTAGAATTTTAAAGCTATTTCTCCTGTAAGTTAAAGTGCTGCTGTACATTCTAGGGGGATCAAATAACTCTCCTTCCAATTTGACCAAATTATGAATGAACTCATTTTCCACCTGTATAGGCTTTCTATTACTCTTAACAACAGGCCAGCCAATGAAGGGGCCAGACTCAGGTATCTGGCTGGGTGCCTGGTAACAATAACAGTTGAATATCGCCTGAATTAATTTCAGGGATTGTGATACTATTTAGAAATTTTAAAGGTAAATAGAGAAATTTATAAAAAAAAAAGGTAAAAATAATTTACCTTAATAGTATAAAATTTTTCCAATAAGAACTTGCATTTATTTATCTGTAGTGTAGAGATTATTCCTCTTTTAGAATATTAGTAAAATATGTTGTCTAGATAACAGACTTGGTTTAAGACTAGCAGGGTTCAAATCTAGATGACACTCTTGCTAGCTCTGTGAACCTGAGAAATTTACATGACTTTGCTATGTCTCAATTCTCTCTTCAAAAGAAGATAACAATTCCTAACATGTAGGTTTAAATGAGTTATTACAAATGGAGCACTTAGAATATTGCTTGTCATGCTGAAAACAAATGTTCACGTTTTTGTCAAACTCAACATTATTTCACACAGTGAAAGGTCAGTAAAAAAAAGTTGAGTTCTTGTCTTTTTTTATGCTATAAAAATATAGCTTTAGTTTACAAAGAATGTCAAGTAATTACTTCAATGACTTGTAATTTATAAAACACAAGGCTACTTCCTGAAAAGCAATTGCTACTTCCTTCTCCTAGCATCACAGTGCAACAACTCTGAATTATGTAGGATTATGATTTTTGTGATGTTTTTATCAATAACTAAACTGTGTACTATAATTAAATCAGATATTTGGGCAGAATTAGACTATGAAGAATTGGCTGGTCCATTAAATTTGTGTGGTGCAAACTATTTCTTATCCACATCTTATTTGAAATTTTTGTGATGCTCCATTGCCTAAGAAGTAATCATCCCTCAAAAAGGGGATATTGATCATAAATAAATTTCATTTGTGAGAAAACAATAGGAACAAAAGCTTGCTTAATAGTGAGCTACGTCATGGGGAAAGCATAGCAGATTGCTTTGGCCACCAAAAAATAAAATAAAATAAAATGTGGACTGAATACTGACTTCCCTTTGGAAAGATGGTTGATCTTAGCTTAATCACAAAAAACAAGACAATGATAAAAGAAGGGGGAAAAGAGCTGAGATGAGTTTTTCCAGAGCACAGAAGTAGGTAAAGTTGATTGATAGCTAGTGTTACTCTCAGTGTTAGTCTCTACCAATATAATTAGAAGTGAAGAGTTGATGTGGGACTGCTCATCACTCCTCCAAACCACAAGGGAGCCTGTCAGCAAAGGCACTTTCATGCCCACAACAGTGTTCAAGGGAATTGAAACAAATAGGACAGAATTGTGAGACTACCAAACTCTTTTTGCTTCTTTACATTTCCTGAAGACTTTGATCTAAAGCTGTGGAGTAACAATAGAAAGGCCATATTCCAGAAAAGTAAGAATCGTCACTGTTTTATGTGATTTTAAGATATAATTAAAGCACTTTTTAGTTAGACTTGAGTTCTCTCTATTCACTCAGGGAATATTCATTGGACACCTACTATATTCAAGACTAGGTGCTATAGGTAGAGAATGAGGCAAAATCTTTAGAAAATTTATACCGATATTTTCGAAAGAAACAAGACGAAATTTTTAAGCTATGTGTGAGTTTACACCTTTGGAAAAAAACTCTGTACAGGAACAGAATAAGGAAATGTTATGGTTCGTGTCTAGATGTCCCCCCAAGGCTTCACGTGGTAGGAGATAGCTGGATCTAGAGTGTGTGATGCTGGGATTAAGGGTGTGCGATTACTAAATCAACCCACTGATTGTTTTAGCACCACCCTAATCCTAGCAACCTATATAAGATATAAAATACAGGAAGCAGCTGGTTAGCCCGCTTGCTTGCATCCCTTGCTTACCTTGCTGCCTTCTGCCTGTCTGCCATGCCGCCCTGGCTCGGACCCAGGTGCTTGTGGACTGAAACCTCTACAAACTGTGAGCTAAATAAACCTTTCTTCCCCTAACTTTGGGTGTCTGATATTTTGTCTCAGCAACGAGAGAAAAGTCACTAAGACAGGGCATAAAGCAAAATATCAATGTGTGACATAAATTATGGTATTTGTTGGCTTTCACTTTGTTGTTAGTTAATGCTGGGATGCTATTTTTTCAAAAAAGCAATGTGATTTTATGTTGAGTTAAAATGTTAAAGGTAGCTTCCTAGTGGTCTGAGATCCAATGCTCTCACCGCCACATCCTGGATAAAATCCTAAGTCAAAGAGTTTTTCTTGATAAAATGTCAAGAGCATATGGCAGTGACAATACAGCTTTCAATGATACAAACAGCCTGCTGTGGCACACGTGCCACAGGTTCGCCATCTCTGGCATATAGGTAGTAATTGTGTTATTGCACCCTGTGTCTGAAAATCCTTTCAATCCTATGCTTCATACTTTAATAAAAGGAATGTCACTATATCAGTCTAAAATTGCAACTATTGTTACTGTGAAAAACTTAAGGGATTTAAGTAAAAATGGAAAGGCGGGGCTTTTATAGCATTAATAAATATTGAGCACAGGTACTCCCTTCAGACATGAGGCAATACTTCATCTGCTGACAGTCAGCTGCTGGGGCTGATGGTGTCTCTTTGGTAATTGTCATCAGATACAGAATCTCCTCACCCAAAACTATGCCCCATCCCTCTAGAAACAGCACACATGTAACAGCTGTTTGGTCAGGGACACAGAATCCTCTTTCATCTTGTTGCCTCTTGGCAGGACAACTTAAAAGCATCATTTCCACTCTAGACCTCCATGACAGATCAAGTGAGGCCTCTTGCATCCATAACTAAACTCCTCCCCCCTGCCCACTTGCACTTCATTCTCCCAGAGAAGTTGATCAGGGAGTCACTTTTCAATAAATCTGTATGCAAATCTTCATCTCAGAATCTAATTCTGTAAATTCACTAGACACGGTGAGATTCAGGTACCACTTCAAGAAAATCATTGACTCAAAACAGCGCATACTGCTTCTAGCGGTTGGGAGTGCTCCGTTTTTTAATGTAGTCAAGCAGAAATGAGGTGAACATGACTCGAAGTTAGTGATAAGGGAATTTTTAATTCAAGAGGAATTGTACTAAATTATTTTATGATTTTAAAAGTTGCCTTTAACTCTAATTCTACTAGTATGATTCTAAGATCATATAGCCCCTCTCTTGGTAAAAATGTATGACTGTGTTTCTTCATTCACAGAGCCCCAAGTTATCTATTAAAGAGGATAATTCTTTACATATCTTGGGTGCACGCTAAACTCCTGGAAATTACAAGTACCCTGAATTAACAGCACAGTGTTACCAAAAGAAGATTATTAAAAATGCTGAGGCAAACATTTGATTTTCCTAATGGTTTGACTTTTATCTTAGAATGTAAATAATCAACAATCTTACTAACCCCATAAAACCTGTTGTGTTGTCTGTTAACACTGGCCTTTAATCAGGCATGCATTAGGAAACTTATTACTAAATTTCTTTAGTAACTTATTACTAAGTCTCTTTAGTAATTTATTACTAAGTCTCTTTTGCTTTACTAGGGTCTGTTCCTGGTTCTGGGTCCTGTGATGTCCAACATCCAAAGCAGAGCTGGACTCCTACTGGAGAAGATAAAAATGCTGGATGCTTGCTCTCTCAACTTCTGTTAGAGTAAGCATGAGCATTTGACCCTGTCTTAGTTGCTTTTCTCATTGCTGAGACAAAATACCTGACACTCAAGGGAGGAGAGGTTTATTGTGGCTCACAGTTTGCAGAGGCTGCAAGTCAGGAAGGCGTGGCAGAGGAGAAACAGTCCATGGCAAGCAGGCAGGTGAGAGCACATTAGCCCTCTTCCTGTCCCTTGTATTTTATGCAGGCTACCTGCCCTAGGGCGGGTGTAGCACTCACATCCTTAATCCTAGCCAGAGCTGTGCCAAGCCAATTGGTGGGCTGATTTAGTAATCACCCACCCTTGATCCCAGCACTATACACTCTAGATTCAGTCACTCCTGAAAAGCTCCCCCAGCCATGACTGCATGAGGTTTTGGGGGGATCTAGACACAAACCATAACAGACCCAGACAGCACCAGTCAAATTTGCCTAGTCATGACTTACCTAGAAGTTGGTGACGTAACTTCTAGACCCCACTGAGAATGTAGGTCACAGCAGTGCTGGAATATGTGTCAGTTTCCAGGGAGGACAGTGTCATTGGCACAAATGGCTCTCTAGAATTAGTGAATTGTCTTTATTAGTACATGTTTGTAATTCGTGCAGTTTATAATCATCTTGGAGTGATTACATGTATGTATTACGGCTTTTTTAAAAAAAATTTCTTCCCTTTCATTCCCTCTCCCCTCTTCTTCTCCCCTGGTTCCCTGATCACCTTTTTTGTACTTGTCAATACTACTTGCTTCAGCACAAGTTATGGCTTATACTGTTTACATTGACTTGACTTCTTAGGTTCCTGTATGCTTGGCATATCTTTACTCCTCTCATTTCCTCTTCCCCTCCCTCTTGCCCATCTCCTTGTTCCCTTGGACCCTTCCCTATTGGGTGAGATCTGTCCTCTTCTCTCTTTCTATCCATCTTTAATCATTTTCTTTATTTCTACTTGCCTCACTCAAATGAGGAATACCATACAGTATTTAAGCTTGTGTGTATGATTTATTTTACTCAACATTATGTTTTCCAGATCCATCCATTTTCCTACAAATGCCTCAAATTTGTCCTTCTTTATAGCCATGTAGTACTCCATTATCTATAGATACCACATTTTCTTTATCCAACCATCTGTTGATGGATGTGCAGGCTGCTTCCAGGATTTAGCTATTACTAATTGTGCTGCTATAAACATTGATATGCATACGTACTATGGTGCGATGATTTTAGCACTTTGGGGAAGATACCTAGCAGGCAGATAGCTGGGTCATATGGAATTTCTTGTTTTAATATTTTGAGAAATCGCCATACTGATTTCTATAATTGTTGTACTAGTTTGTCTTTTGTTTTAGGTGATTTAATTTTTTTAAAGTTCTTTGTATATTCTGCATATTAGTCATCTGTCTGAAAAGTAGCTGGCACATTTTTTGCCCCATTTTGTAGGTTGTCACTTCACTCTACTGATTGAATCTTTTGCTGTACAGAAGCTCTTTAGTCTGATATAATCCCATTTGTTGATTCTTGCTATTTCCTGTGTGATTGAGGCTCTGTTTACAAAGTCTTTTCCTACTCCTATGTCTTCGAGTGTTTTACCTTTGTCGTCTTCCAGAAGGTTTAATGTTTCTGTTTGAATGTTTAGATCTTTGATCTATTTTGATTTTAATTTAGTGTATGGTGAGAGATAAGGGTTTGGCTTCATTCTTCTACAAATGGATAACCGCTTTTCCAATATCGCTTGTTGACTAGACTGTCTTTCCTCCAACATATGCTTTTGGACTCTTTCTCAAAGATCAAATACCTGAATATGTCTGAGGAGGTTTCTGTATCCTCAACTCTATTCCACTGGTCCTTGTGTCTGTTTTTGTTCCAGTACCATGCTGTTTTTATCTCTATTGCTTTGTAGTACAGCTTGAAGTTTGGTATTGTTACGCCACCTGCTTTGCTCTTGTTGCCCAGAATTACTTTTTCAATTTGGGGTTTCTCCTGGTTCCATATAAATTTTAAGATTGTTTTCTCTAGATCTGTAAAATATGCTGTTGGTATTTTGAGTGGAACTGCATTGAATCTATATAATAGTTTTGGAAGTATGGCCATTTTGACAGGAGTAGGGGACATCTTTCCATTTTCTGATGTCCTCTTCAATTTTCTTTTTCAGAGTACTGTAGTTTTCTTTGTGGAGATCTTTCACTTCTTTGGTTAGGCTAATTTCTAAGTATTTCATTTTTCTTGAAGCAACTGCGAATGGTATTGTACTTATAATTTCATTCTCATCCCATTCATTGTTGGTATATACAAATGCTAATGATTTTTGTGTGTTGATTTGTATCCTGCTACTTTGCTGAAGTTGGTTATTAATTCTAAGTGTTTTTTGGTGACATTCTTTGGGTCTTCCATGTAGAGTATCATATCATCTGCAAATAGTGATAATTTGAGTTCTTCCTTTTCTATATGTATCCCTTTTATTTCTTCCTCTTACCTAATTGCTCTAGCTAACATCTCAAGTACTATGCTGAATAGCAGAGGTAACAGTGGACATTCTTGTTTTGCTCCTGATTTTAGGAGGAAGGTTTTCAGTTTTTTCCCATTTAGTATGATTTTGGCTATTGGTTTGTCATAGGTAGCCTTTACCATATTCAGGTATGGTCCTTCCATACCTGTTTTCTTCAGAGTTTTTATCAGGAAGGGGTGTTGAATTTTGTCAAAAGAATTTTCTGCATCTATTGATATGACCATGGGGTTTTTGACTTTGCTCCTATTTATATGATGTATTACATTTATAGTCTTACATATGTTGAACCATCCTTGCACCTCTAGGATGAAACTTACTTGACCATGGTGTATCAGCTCTTTGATAATATACTGCATTCTTTTTGTGAAAAATCTTATTGAGGATTTTTGTACTTATGTTCATTAAAGAGATTGGCCTATAGTTCTCTTTTTTAGTTGGGTTTTTATCTGGTTTAGGGATTAGAGTGATACTAACTTTTATAAATGAATTTTGGAGCATTCCATCTCTTTCAATTTATTTGAACAGTTACAGGAGTATTGATGATATAACATACTCTATGGAGACTATGAATGATGTAGACTGTTGAATTGGATAGTTATTTCTAATGCTACACTGGAGCTTAAAGACAGGAATTAGAAATCTAGATGTCTCACTGTTTGGCTTTAGACTTTGTCCTGAAAGCCATTGAGCATTCTGTGATAGTGCTATCAATGCCCAATAATGCATAATCTCAGTCAATTTTGAAATTACTTTTCCGTACCCTGATAAGGTAAATCTAAAACTCAGAAAACAACTTTTCTTCTTCACCAGTTGGCTTCTCATTATTCCTTCTAAAGGGAATCAGCAGGGTGGAAGAGAGAGAAGATACTTGTATCCTTTCTTTTTCTCTATTCTGTCAATAACACCTCAGACTCACTTGGGCATCCCAAAAATTGCAGTTCATTCTGGTACTAGCAGTTGCACGCAGTATTTTCAGTACTTGAAGAACTGGTCTATTGTACCTCTCATATGCACAACAAGACCCAACCAACACGGGTGTGGGAGACACTTCATTTGCAAATTAGTTTTGCCTGTCTCTATCCAAACCAGTCATCCTGTCTCCTGACCTTAAAACTAAAAGTGGATCCCAGCTTTAAGTATGTTCCAAGAAACCACATATATAAGCAAACTTGGAAGGAAAAAAACATCTTTCCAGGATTTTGTTACAGGATTTTGTTCATGTAAATTGACAGGATTTTGCTAATGTAAAATGTGGAAAATTTAGAAAACATTTGTGTAAGAGACTTCTGATGTGCCAGATCATGGGATTAGTAAAGCTTAGCATGAGGGCATTCATCAGAAATTTTGGATTCATTGTGTTTGCTCAGGTATTTTCAAATGGTTGTTACTATTTGCTCTGTTAGCTTTTGTAAAGTACAAAAATAAGGGTGTCCTTAGAAAATAAATTTGAAATTGAAAAAGGTTCTTATGTGCTGTCAAATGACCATCCTTTACTGATTGTACTAATTTTTTCGCCTTCCAGCCTGTTATTATATGTGTATGCCATGAGACTAGAAGTAAATCCTCAGAGCGTCTAAATATTATTGCCTTAAAGAAAGTTACAGAGTTCATGGGATTGTTAACATGTTTCCTCCAAAGCAGTAGTTATGTCATATCAGCTACTGAGCCCTTTCCTTAGTGAGGCACTTGGATTTCAGAAGAACTGTATATTATCATACTTGAAAGTGTGGCTTTTAATCACCACCTTCTGGAATACCTGTATGGCATCCAGTAAAAGAAGGTCTGAGGCTGGGTGTAGTGACACATGCCTACAATTCTAGTATTCTGGGAGGCTGGGGCAGGAGGTTTGCATGGTTGAGCCCAGCTTGGACAGCTTGGCAAATTAGTGAAACCCTGTATCAAAAAATCTAAAAGTAGGCAGGATTTATCTCAGTGTGAATGTCCTTCATTCAATCCCCAGTACCAAATCACAACAACAAAATTCTGAAGGCGACCTGGGCTATCAGCCAAACTTTTCTACTGCCTGGCTTTTAGTATACAGCCTTTTCAAAGGTGCTCCGTTTTTTTCTGGCAGAGCTGGGTTCTGTAAGGAGCCTTATCAGAGAAGTATGGCAGTGGCATCTGGAAATGCAGAGTAGTGTCAGAATCGTAATATTTTGGCTCAATTTTTGTCATTTCTTCTGCCATTGCCCATTTCGATACTAAAGACACTTTTAACAGTTTGTTTTCCACTATCCAGGCAGATATTCCAGATGTCTTCTTTTTCAGCCTCACCAGGCAGGTAACCAACTTTTTGGCAATCATATCATCTCATCCAGGTTCTATCTGGGGAGTCAGTGAGGGAATAAAATGAGCTCCCTGAAGAACTCATTTTGAGCAGAGTGTGATAGCAGAGGATTCAGCTCTATCAAATTTGTTGGGTCAGGAGTAATGGTGTAGGCCATCGTGGGATCCGGCAGCTGTGTGGTGGAATGGGGTGGGGGGGTGATGCCTGAAGTTTCTGTTCATCAGTGATGATAGAAATCATGTTTACCTGGACTCACTCTGCAGTGAATTTTAAAGCGATGTTTTTGTTTAGGTAGTCTTTACTCCCATTTACCTGGCCATCAAGTGAATTTAGCTCACGTGCCTAGAGATTAAATTTTCCAGAGTTCATTTCAACTGTTTTTAACTGAGATTCCCTCACTACTACTTTGCAAAATATTTGTAACACACATACAGGTATGATTTGAGGGTCATGGGTTAGCCTGTAATATAAATGGATCAAGTCACATGAGAACTCTAATCCACCAGCCACGGGGTAAATCTAGGAGCATGCAGGACAGTATATACTCTCCTCTTTGTTTCTGACTCTTCCTCAAAACTGGTAATTCTCTGAGGGTGCTCTAGTCTTCCATATAAGTCCCCTTTCTAGGTGCAGGTGAGGGAGATCAGCACTGTTATCACCCCCTGAGGGAAGACTCTTTGGTGTGAGGCATCTGAGTAGATGATGCCCTTTTGTTACATGATGTCTGTTATGGTTTGAAAATGGTTTGTCCCCTCTGAGAATTATGTTGGAGTTTATTCCTCATTATACGGGTTTAAGAGAGTAGAAATTTAATATGACTATGCTGTTTAAGTGGGGTCTTTTTAAGGAAATGAGGATTAGAGAAGGTAATGAGGATGGAGTCCTTTGTAAGGAGAGGGAGAGTGAAGAGAACACATTCTTTCTCCCTGTCTGTAGCTATCTGATACAGCCTTACCTGCCTTGCAACTCTCTCGTCAAGAAAGCAATCGCGCTGCAACCCCACACCCTTGAGGCAGACCATGAGCCAGAATAAACTCTTTTTCTTTGAAACGTATTCAGTCTGTGGTGTTTTTATTATTAGCAAAAGAAAACAAACTAATACAACATTCTTTCGTGGTGTATTTCCTTGGAAACTACATTTCTCTTTCCTAATTACATTTATATTTTTAGTGGATATTTAATTTCTCTTTCTGTTTTACGGATCTGTAAGATCCACAGAGATCTTACCTATGGTGTCTTTGATGTCTAAAGCAAGGTCTTGCCCAATGTTAACATGAAATAAATAGCTGTTCAGTGAGTGAGTGAGTGAACAAATGTATATTTCAATTAGTGCAGTTCTATCAAAGGAAAACATCAGAAAGATTTAGGATGTGACTAATGATAGGATGAGTCCAGAAAAAAAGTGAGAAAAATATACTGGGAAAAATGCCATAGTGTGCAAGACTTTCACAAAAGAACCAGAAGTTATGAGGGTCAATGTTATAGATTGTGTGTCAGCATCTGTCCTTATCACTTCTAGTCTGGATCTAAGTAGATATGAAAAGACTTTCACTGGTTTCTGCAAGAAATTATTTTCCAAATCTCACAATATGAAAGATATAATAGATTAATGCAAAATCTACATGATTGGATATGAAACGAACATGTAATTTTATAATTATTCCACGCTGTGGATGGGCTGCGCATAAGAAGTGTAATTGCACTGAGACGCACAGAGTGATATTATTATTTCTTGCACAGGATTTCCTTTGAAGATATCTACAAGTTGCTAACAAGTGACTGACTCTGGACCTGAACAATCAAAGCCGGAGCATGAATGAAATACTCGAGTAAGTCGCACTGATAGTATAGTTACTTCATTTTCTCTTGATCACTTTATGGTGTAATTAATGCACAAGGCTCCTAATAGAGCATGGAACATAGAAACTGAAAATGTTTTACTTATTTTCTAACTTTGCATAGTTTTCCTTTTTCAGATGCATCACAATAACTTTCAAAGTACACTGTGTAGATTTTAACCCATTTAAAGAAGTAGAATTTATATTTTTAAGAAAAATTCATTCTACATATACTACAGTTTGTTAAATTGCTAAAGCGTCCACAATTGTCAGGTAATCATAAATACGGAGGCTGTGGCTGTCATACTAATCATCATATAGTGGAAGAAATAAATCTAAGTATGGTAATGATAGTCGTATCAGAAATTATTTTTCTATCTCATCATCCAATGTTTTCATGTGAAAATGCTGAAATTCAAGGCTGGTATTTATGGAACAGTTTTTATGTGTCCAGCTGTGCGTGATATTTTAAAGATGTAAAAATTGTATCTGTCACTCCCCCCACTCAGTGACCCTAATATGACTGAGAAATGTGCACGGCTCACATGGCATGAGGCGCTTTTCTTCCAGCTGTGAGAAGGCTTCGTCACAGGTCCTTATTCAATGACATATTTGAAACACCAAAGCTCAAAATAATTACAGAAACAAATGGCAGAAAATTCACCAATAATTAGGGTGTTGCTAGGCAAATGTAATTTTTACATTTTCTAAATCAGAGAAAATAAATGAACATCTTTATTTTAGAAAAAGCTCTTAAATTATTTCTGAGGTTGTTTTTAATTATTAGACTTGCAAAAGACCCCGTGCTTGTTACTTGATAGGCCAACTTTATGAACAAAACTTGGCGGTGTGTCCTTTTCTTAGAGGCGATGTTCATGGCATTATTTGTGGAGATAAAAATCATATGTGCTAATTTCTCTTTGAGGTTGTTCTTAAATTGCCAATTCAGAGAAATAGATGGCTATTTATGTGGTTTTCAAGGGTAACATTCTAGGGTCGCAGAGAGTTTCTCTGGAAATGTTTCTGTTGCAAAGTAGTTGACTCAAGCACCACTTTCCATTGAAAGTATACCATGGCACATTCGAGCATTTGCTAATGATGTGGAATATCAATCTGTAGAAAAAGTAAATCTAGCATACCTTTTTTGTTATAATGATAAATTCATAATATAGCATGGTAGTTCTTTTATAACATGTACTTTAAACATAATAATGATATGATGGAACTTTTTTCATGTTGATTGCTAACAAACAACTCAGAACTGTGTAAAATTGTGAAAAGTAACACTGTCAATAAATGCGAAGTGAAATTTACATTTTATTTTTTTTTTAATTTTAAACCAAGAACATGTATTGGTACATTTTACATATAATGATCGCATTAATCACATTTATTTTGTACCTGTACATGATGCATCTTGGTTCTCCCCACCTTTTTTTTTAAGGGTTTTTTGTTTTGTTTTGTTTGTAGGGTGTTTTGTTTTTTGTTTTTTGGGTTTTTTTTGGTGCTGGGGATCGAACTCAGGGCCTTGTGCTTGTAAAGCAAGCACTCTAACCACTAAGCTAAATCCTCAGCCCCGTGGAATTTACTTTTTATATAGAATTATTTTCTGTGGAATAATCACTCAGAATAAGGAGCTCGTGGCAGGATGTAAATTGATGCACTGCTTTTTCACAGAGGAAGTTTTATCAAAACAAAACAAAAAATCAAAATCTCTTGCCAAGTATAAACTGGTTTAGCTATAAATAGTTCAAAGGCTAATATTTTAATTATATGATAATATGGAAAAGAATCATAAATGAGTTGTATTGTAGAAGTGTGATGTTTGAGAAAATATTTTATTGCATGTGCTTGAAATATGGAATAAATTCTAAATTACTATTCAAGAAAGTCTGATTTTAGCCCAGTTTCTTTGTTTGGACTGTCAAATTTATTTCTCTGATATACTTTGTTTTTAAAATTACTTTATTAATGTAATGCAGTGAAGAAATTTTGAATGTTTTAATGGTAATAAGATTAGGAAATTTGAAAAATGGAGTGCTTTATAGTTTGTTATCATGTGTTCTATAATTTATCAATTATAAATGAGGTAATAATGACCTTAATATTGGCTATTTGTAAAAAGATTATCGATGAACACTTTAATCATTTGACAGATCACTTGGTTTTATTTTCATCGAAAAGAAATCTATATATGGGAAACTCATAATACATAATTTATGCTTCATCGAAAGATGACTTAAGTTTACTATGGGAAATTTTATGAGATACATTGACAGAACTGGCTACTGATACAGAATTGATAAACTGAAAATACAGTATAACTTGCATAATTGTGGATAAAAGTTAATGATGCATACCTTGAACTTGATGAAGGTTTTTAGAAAACAGTTTTATTCCATTTCTGTCAACATACTTCTTTGTCCTGGTTATCCTACTATGAGCAACATTCCAATAAAATTCTTGTGTTTAAGTATATATTTTTCTAGGCAAGTAATGTCATCGATCCATCTTAGATTAAGTTTGTCACACCACAAACTTCAAATATTGATATTCACATTGTTCATTTAAACTGTATGTGGGCATTTATTATGAAGAATTGATTTCAATTTAAAACTTTAGTTTAATAGATGAAAAATTTATGTTTAATAGCAATTAAACAATATATACAGTGCTTGTAATTATTTCCCTTTTCCCAATATTTTTCTTGTTTTGAATTTATTCATTAAAGCATCATTTTATGGAAGTTGGATCTAATAAGATAACTGGAGGTTGTATGAGGTATGTTATTACTATTTTTAGTTCATTTGTATAAAAATTTTCTTATATTTTTAAAAAGAATTTCTACCAAATGAGCTGGAAGTAGAACTAACTGGCCCTTCATCACCAATACTTTGAGGAGAACTGGGCTATATTACTAAAGCTTTCTGACTTTCATTTTCTCATTTGGATAGAGAGTAATACAATATCCATTTTTTAAGAAGGCAATTGCTACTAACATGGAGCTAGATTGAATTGGGCAAAAGATTCTTCACACTGCTTCTCTCTATCTCTATTCCACTCTTTCTGACTCTGACCTCTTTTTCCATAACTGACCTTTAAAACTGGTTGGAAAAAATTATATTACTAATAGATTTCTCCTAAACCCCCTCTTACATAAGACTCAAAATAAGTGAAATACTTTTTTACTGGTATTTTTATATGTGTTTAAGATGACTTGAAAGTAATAATTACTGTCTGGAGCATTTTCTAAATAATGTTAAATACACAAATACTGTCGTGGTACAATTGCTTATGGCAAGGGAATAGATTATCCCCTGTAGTTTAGATGTGTAGTGGGCTACATCACTTAGATTTGTGTACTTACACACTACAGCCAGTCACTTAATGACAAAATCATCTAAGCACGCATTCCTCATAATGTACACTAATTGTTAAACACTGCATGTGTTAAACATGTAAAATTTGTACTTCTGTGTACTTTTTCTTTGTTGGAATGTGTATAAATTCTTTCGAAAAGTAGAGAGACCTTTTGTCAGCTTTGTGAACGAAAACATCTTTCTCAGCTAGGGGTGATGAGGAACATCTATAATCAGCCTGAGAGGCTGAGCAGGACCATGCGAGTATAAGCCCAGACTGGGTAACTTCGTGATTTAATGAGACCCTGTCTCAAAATTAAAAAGAAAAAAAGAAAAGTGCTGAGAAAGCAGATCAGTGGGAGAGCCCTGGGTTTAGTCTGCACCACAGAGGGTGATAGTGGGAGGATGTCTTTCTCAAGGACTGGGGGATATCTGAAACATAATCTTCAAGGATGGCAGGACCAGTATCTCCCAGTTTCTGTGAGAAGATACGAGTCTAACTTTGGTGGGCATCTTGCCCCAAATTCCAAAACTACCTATAATTTAAGCCCCTACGCATTCCTAATTTCCCAAGCTTCCCATCCTTCACCTACTTTCAAATATGTGACCTCAGATTTGACACTGATGTGGCTCCTATAGTCTTGACTTGTTTCTATCCTCAAATACCAGGCATACTTGCTCTTTGGATTATGTTTGTTTTCGGTTGTCATATCACATATCTAGTGCAAAAAAGATCTTTTTAAGTCCTAGAATACCAAGATTCCTTCTATTTCCCCCCAAATATCCAAAAAAGAATCAAAAAGGTATTTTCGATCATCATTGATTATGATCATATTATAGCAAGTCGAGGCTTAATTTTAAAGTCACCTGGCTACTGAGTAGCAAAACAGCAGCTATAGAATAAGTTTTTTTCAAGGGTACTTAATCCCTTAGTTCATTTGCTTTTCAGCTTTTAACTGGAAGACACAATGTAATTTGCAGAACAGCTTCTGCAAATATTTAGATTAAATACATATACACCCTTCTCAATAGAGCCTGAGCCAACTCTGTGCTAAACATGTAGGCTTATTTTCATTTTAAAATCCTGTCAGATGCCTAATAACAAAGCTAAACAAAATAAAACTAAAATCACCTCTAGGCACAAGTAGAAAATGAAAACATTAATTAAAAAGAAAACATCAAAATAAGTAGTGGTAGAAAATAACTCTTTCTAGCTCCACAGCAAAGGTTTGTTGTTAGCTTGGGAATATTTTATTTCTAATGTTGTAGACAGCCCTCAGTTTAGGAACTAGAACTCAGGATTATCACAAACTTTTAGAATTCCTAGACAATTTTTTTTAAAGAAGCAATTTACATGGGATACAGATTAATTTATTTTTTCTAAGTGAAGATATTAAAATTATTAACTCTGTCTTATGTTTTTAAAGAAAAGACAGTTCTGTCACTCACACATAAAATAGTCTCAAAATGTAGAGCTATGTCAAATTTGGTTTAATTGTACTAACATTTCATTCTGTTGTTCTTGCTTTTCAAACTTTTTAGATTAATGTGCACTTCATTTTACACTCTGCATAGCCCAGATTAGTAACTATCACTTCTTCCTAAACTCCAGTTCTTTTCAATAGTTTTCCTCCAGTCAGTTTTTATACCTTTTCTAAATTATCCTTTAAGAGACAGGTTAAAATAAACTGCATTATCTATTTCCAGTGTATAAAGCTGAAGGAAAAAAATCCTAGCACGGTGTTTTAACAAAATGTTAGGGACAAAGCAAATCATTGCATTTGTGCACACTATGTGGCCATATGTGGAATAGTGAGAAATTCAAATAACAGAAGAGTCAAGAAATTTTCAGTCCAAACGTAACTGGAGAAACCTCATAAGCACCGGGCAGAACATATCAGGAGAGCAAGGATGACCACTGAGAAGCATTTATTTTGGACTGTGCAAAATTTAGACTCCCTCTGCTGTGTTTTGGTAAGGAGCTCTCTTTCTGTTTACAAAGCAGAAGAGGCTGAGTCGTCTGTGGACTTACTGCTCTAAAAGCTCTTTCTGGGCCTCACGATTTAACTTTGGCATATCCAGGTGAGAACTTCCGCTACTGGACAGGAATCTTACAGGGGCTGCCGCTATTCATTTTTTGCTAGAGTCATCTTGGAGTGATGACAAAAGAATCAGATAGAATTATGCAAAATTCTGTTAAAGTTCTTTAGATGTAGATAGAGTCAAATAAATATGATACACAACTGGCTGAGAATTTAGCTCAGTGGTTAGAGTGCTTGCCTAGCAAGCACAAGGCCCTGAGTTCAATTCCCAGTACCACCCCCCGCACTAAAAAAAAACCTCACAACTGAAATAGTGGATAATTTTACTCAACTTGAAGACTTATGTGATTTGAACCCAACAATATAGTGCTTACCCTCATTAAAGCCCTTAGATTTTTTTTTTTATGTTTAGAATATCATTTAATAAGACTCCGTGTAGAGGACAGTCATCTAGACTGCTGCTACACCTGAGGATAAAATTTCCTAATCGTTATGACATTAAGCAATGGGATAAAAACATAAATTTGCGTGACATAAGATAAAATCCTAATTTTTTCCTATTGGGAAATACCAAGAAGAATATAAAATCACTGTTAGAAGAATGAGATAAATCCAAATGGTAGTAGTATTTATTGTGTTAAGGAATATCTTGTGCGTTTTGGGTATTTTAAATACTTTCAATAAATAAGAAAACCATATCAGAGTGTCTGAATATCCTGTTATTAACTTGAAATCTATAGCTACCTGAATTAAACTTGTGATTTTATATTTTAATAATTCTAAATTTATAAATGGCATTGAAATATTTAAGGAAACTTAACCAGTTTATTCATAAGTTTAATTCATTTATAAGATTTACTGTAATGCTTGGGAAGATTTAGTTTGGTGGTCAATTTAAATAATTAAAAGAAATTTAATATATTAAATTTATAAATTTATTTTAAAATGTTAATTGAGTTTAGTTAATTCAGTTTCAGAATGAGGTCAAACTTTAATCAAAGTCTCCTTAAAAGTGGTTATTAAAATTCCCTGAAAGAACAGTAATTCAATTTCTAAGTCAGATGTAAAAGTTTTACAAAAATATTAGGTTTAGATTTTAACTGAAAAATTGAATGGTATTTTAAAATATGTCTCCTTTTTTTGCACAAGAATCAATTTTCCGTCCACCAGACAGCACACATTGACTTCATTCGCAACAACTGTGATAGCAATGAGCTCCTCATTCCAGCCAATTCTAAATCAAGACACATTATTTTGCCTGTTCAATGTTTTCCATGAGAAATCGAGTCAAACTAAGCAATTGGGGATTTTTTGGTAACAAAAATAAGGAGGTTTTATTATCTGCTATGCCACCTTCTAGTTGTCTGGCTTCCATTTCTTTGGTTTTATGATCTGTTTTACATTTTGGGCTTTTTCTTAGCCCACCTCTTTGTCCTTTCACTTTGGAGTTGTATATATAGTGCTTCTTCTAACTCTGATATTAAAACTATTGCTTATTTTTGTCTCACAATGGATGGTTTTGCATTTGTATTGTTTTGGGTCACTGCATGGATCACTGAGATGCAAATGATTTGCTGACTGAGAATATTTTATTTTGGAAACAAATTGGCAGAAATTTGAATTAATCATACTTCTCATTTCCAGAAAAATTATCATCACTGTGTTATACAAGGTCCTTTCTTGATTTGATTTGTTAATTTGGTTTTCTTTTCTTCATTCATTCTGTTTTATTCCTATTTCTTCCTTCCTGCCCCCCATCCTAGCAATAGACAATTATACATGTTCTAAGGCATCTTTAATTATTTATGTATACTTCCGAAAATGCATTTTGAAGTTAGGAATGCATATTAGGTATTACATACACACTTGGGGATGTTGGTCCTTCATATCTGTGAGTTCTATATCCATAGATTCAACCAACCACAGATCAAAAATAATATCACAAATAGTAACAGTAGTATATTATATCCATATATATGTATATACATAATACATACAACATTTTTCTTGTCATTATTTCCTAAATACTGCAATATATAGACCACTTATGTACCATTTACATTGTATTAGGTATTATAAAGTAATCTAGAGATGATTTAAAGCAGTAGTCTCTAAATTTTTGGCATCTGAGACTGTTTTCATGGAAGACAATTTTTCCATGAACTGTGGGATAGGATGGGAGGGATGGTTTTTAGAATGGCCCAAGCACAGCACATGTGTTGTGAACTTTATTTATATTATTATTACATTACAATATCTAATGATGTAATTATACAACTCAGAATCAGTGGGAGCCCTGAACTTGTTTTTTTCTGCCACCAGATGTACCTATGTAATTAAAGTATATCAACTAACTCAGCACCATAAAGCCTAACACCAGATATAGTTCAATGTTCACTCTCCGCTCAGTGATGGGCTTTTGAAATGAGTCCGGAAGCAACTGATTTATTATGGTCTCTGTGCAGTCAAAGCTCTCCATTAATGTCATTCTGTATTTCCAACTACTCCCAAGCATCATTGGTTCAGCTCTACCTGGGATCATCAGGCATTAGATTCTCATCAGGTGCTTCTAACCAATACCCCGGAACGTGCAGTTCCCAGTAGGGTTCGTACTCTTATAATAATCTAAAGCTTCTGCTGGTTGGACAGAGACCAGGATGTGGCGTGAGTGATGAGGAGTGGCTGTAAATGTAGATAGTACTCCACTGCTCACCTTCTGTTGTGTGACCCAGTTCCTAACAGGCCCAGGGACTGGGGATCCCTGATTTAAAGTATACAGGAAGATGCACAGAAGGCGAGATGAAACTTTCAGCGTATTTTATATAACACACTTGAGCATTCAAATATTTTAGTGTCTACAGGGGGTCTTAAAACCAACTCTCCATCAATACAGAGAGACGTGTACTGTATATACAATTCTGTGTCTTACCTTTCTCACTGAACCTTAAATTTTAAAGGTCCCATCACGTCATTATGTGTTGTTATATGTGTATGCACATACTGTTATTTCTGAATACTGCCTAACATTCCAACACCTTTATGTTTCTCATTTTGCCTCTCTCTGCTTCTAGTAATGGATGACCAAGTTATTTCTTATAATTTCCCATCTCCACAAATATTGCAATAAGGATGAGCTTCCCATATGCTCTTGTATTAGTGACTTCCTCATCGCTGTGACAAAATAGCTGGCACACACATCTCGAAGGATGGAGGGTTTGATTTGGTTTACAGTTCTGGGAATTTTGTTTTAGTTGGCTGCCTCCAAGGGAGAAATACCATGTTAGAAGGGGCTGGTGAAGAAAAGCAGCTCACTACATGACAACCAGGAAGCAGAGAGAGAAAGGGGGAGCCCAGAGAGAGAGATGTACACTGTATTCTCCAAAGTTATGACCACACATCTTCCCACAAGACTCCACTTTCTGACAGCACTTTTATCTGTAAATTCATCAACAAATCAATCTACTGATGAGAATAGCACCCCCATGATAGTATCACCTTCCAAAGCCCCACCTCTGAGCACATGAAACATTGGGGAACATTCTAGATCTGAACCAAGGCAGTTCTCTGTGAAAATTCGGTGAACATTTCTGTGAGCTGTCTGTACCTTGAAGTACACAAGAGCATGAGAAGTACACATAATTTGACTAAGTACATCAAATTTCTGGATGATTTAGCCAGTCTTGTCTTAGTAGGTATTCACCAGAGAAACAGATACAATGTAAGATATGTCAATATGTAAGAACTTACAAATTGGCTTCCTTGGGCTTGCTACAAATCAGATGTGGAAGAGTGCAGAGGGTCCGTCTGTGAACTGGAGATCTGAAGGGTCCAGCTGAAGGTCTGGAGCTCTGAAAGGGTCCAGGCAAAGGTCTGGAGCTTCAAAGGGTCTAGCCAAAGGTTTGGAGTTCCAAAGGATCCAGGCAAGGGTCTGGAGTTCTGAAGGATCCAGCCAAAGGTTTGGACATCCGAAAGGTCCAGGTGAAGATCTGGAGCTCTGAAGGATCCAAGCAAAGGTCTAGAGCTCCTCCAAAGGAACAGAAGATTATCCAAAGAAACTGGACCAGATCTATCCTTCTTCATTTCCCTTTTATACCATCCAGGTGATGAGCCACCCCAGGGTGGATCTTCTATGCCCTAGGGTATAGAATTGCTAAACCATTTAGTTAAACTTCTTTTACAAGTTGACACAATCAGTCAACCATCATAAGTCTAAATACCTGAGTTTTCTTAGCACCTATCCAATCACATTTGAAATTACAGTTTCTGTTCTATTGTGGACTATTAAGTACAAAGTGACATCCTAGTAATTTAATTTTTATTTTAATATTTAGTAAAGTCACTTCATATATTATTTAGTTTTTTGAGTTTCATTTTTTGAAAGTTAATTGCTCAAAAAAGTTGTGAATGTATTCTATTATCAATCAATTATAATCTAACTTTCTGAAGAGTGACTTTCATTGAATGGCAAACATACTTTTTCATGTATCAAACTACATTATATAATATTGCATTACATTACAGTACACATAGGTTTTCCCTCTTGCATTATCATTTAGTATTATTCCTAACAAATATTTTGGTTATGAAGCCATTATTTAAAATAATATAGCATGATAGTCGTAATTGAATAATTGTAAATGAATGCATTATTTCTAATTATTTTTGTATTATAAATATAATTATTTGAATGAAGTTATTTGCATGTATATCTACAGAACTGCATTTTTTCCTTAAATTGCTAGAAATTGAATTACCAAGTAAAGTTTTCCATTTTCATTCCTTATGTATATATCGTACCATTGTCACTTTCCCAAATTAATGGTTCATTTTTTATTTCCAACTTAAAATTATAATATATTTTGATAGCCAAAAGCATATAAATACTTTATATGAATTTGAAAACTTACATTTTGTATCTTTTTTTGCAATCTTTCATTCATATTTTCTATGTGTTCTAGCACCTTAAATTTTCTAGTCGTAGATATGTATAGGATCTTTGAAAAAGTAATAATTTAAAATCTTAATTAGGTACCTGAAAAAGCACTTGAATATGATCTTACTCGTATATTTTTTTCATAGAACAGTTTGTATTAAAGGATTCACATGCAGAAAATTCTAGACGTGCAGATGATCATAAAATATATATTCAAAGAGCAATGTTCACATAATCCTCTATATTTTCTTCATTTATGAATGTTTTACATATATCAGATATACCGTAGTCTTCCAAGAGTCTTAAAATGCCTTTAACTGAATAGCTCTACCACTATCTTCTTGTCTTGGTTGTACAAAATTCATGTTTGAGTATGTCTCAGATTTAAGGTAATTTGCTGTTGCATCTGTAAGGTTGATGAAGACAGGAATCTTGTCATAGTTTAAAGCATTTCCAAGTGTTTATAAAGAATTGAAAGAGAACTTGGCATCCTTCTAAGAACAAGTATACAGACACAGTTTAGAAAATATCAGGCAATTTAAATGACAGTAGTTTTCAGTTAACTTTCAATTTGAGATTTTTGGTGTTGTGGTAAAACTCAATCTCACTGAAATAACATGGCTATACACTCTAGTGTATGGTTCATATATCTTCAATATTATTAACATAATACATAAATATGAAAAACCATAGTCATATGCTCACTGACCATAATGATGATAATATTGATAATCACATTAATTACCATTTTTTTCTCATGTGATCACTGTGGGTAAAATACGGAGTTAGAATTTAAAAATGGTAGAATCAAGCTAGGCATGGTGGTATACACCTGTAATCCTATCACTCTGGGAGGTCGATGAAAGACAGCACTGGCAATTTAGCAACTTTGTAGGATGTTATCTCAAAGAAAGGAAGGGGGCTTCAGGGACTTTGGGGACGTAGCACAGTGCAAAGACCCTGAGTTCAATCCCCAGCACTGGAGGAAAAAAAAAAATCATATGTCACCATTGAAAAACATGAATGATGAGTGCATTTTAGAGTGGTACGAAAATCAGAAATTATGAAAACCTTTTCCAATTTTGCTTCTGGATCTTCTTATACCACCTGCCTAGTCAAACTACTGCCAGAGGGGGCAATGAGGAAGCCATGCCCTGAAAGCACTTACTAGTTCATCAAAAATCAATGCAGATTAATAAACTGTTGTTAGATTTTTCTTCTACAAGATATAGACTATGACTATATTGCCAAATATTTGCTATTATTAGAATATTGAGCACTGATAAGGTGTGTATAGTGTAAGCGTATTATTATTATTGTAATTAATTTGGAGGCTTTTTATGAAAGTAATTTATTATGTATTTTCCTTACTATCTTGATGCCTTGGTTTTGTTGTCTAGAGCAGCTGGTAGGTTTTACATTAATATTTTGCATAAAAATCTGTTCGTTCTAACCAGTAACACTTAGATCCTACTATGTCAATAATAGTTGTGCTACTCTTCTCATTTCCATTCTTCAAATGAATAATCAATTAGAAGTTTTTAGCAATCTTGGGTTAATTTGAGATAATATTATCTCTTAAGATAAGTATATCTAGTCTCAAGATATTTAAATATGAATAGTTGCTTTAATGATTTTACTGTTTTCCTTGGGAATGTGTCCCTATACGTCATTAATCTCTGTTTTTCTAGCTTACTGAGGTTTCATAGATAAGCATTATAGAATAATTTGCAAATTTTTCAAAAAACTATGGAATTTATAGTGAGATAGGAGATTAGGGCATGGCAAAGCCAGCTGAGGAAGTAGGCATGACCTGTTAATTGCAAGATCTTGGAACATGTACGAAAAGCCCTGCATGTGGACTTCTCGTGGGAACACGAGCTGTTTTTCAATAGGCTACCTAGACCTGATGTCAGCCTGAGGCATTGGACCCAGCATCACCTCTCAGGACCTGGATGTAGACGTTCTCTCTGGTTTCCTTGAAATTCGGACAGTATAAAAAGACACAGACACCAAGAAGAGCCTCCTTTCATGGTTTTCCTCATGATAGTCCATGCTAGTTCCTCCAGGACTACTTTTATCTTGCTTTTTCCTCTTTTACTCGGCCCAAGGTTGCTCTGCAGAGCCAGTTTCTCCCTCACTCTTCACTTTTACTTTTTCAAAGAAACTTTGCCACTGCTTTTTGCTTATTTTGTTCAACTCTTTGTTTGAGATGAGAAGAACATGGAATCCAACTCCAGGAGAAAATAACATTTATTTGGCGAGCCACTTTTAGAAGGAGCTACATGATAACAATAGTATTGATATCATTTGCTTTTGAAATAATGATAATTATGGTCAGATTATGAGTAGCATTTGTAAAGTACTTTATAGTTTTGAAGCATTTTCACATATAGAATATCTAAATTGTTTTAAAAACCATGTGAATAATATGTACGTATATATAATAAAATAAAGTTATTTCAAATGCAAATAACAGAAACTCAACTCATACAAGTGTAAACAAGGAGGGGAAATTACTGGAAGGACATTGGATGACAGCCTGCCAGAAATCAAGGAAAAATTTCAGAAGTTAAGGCAATTGTGGGGATCACTAGAAATAGCCACTTCCTATTAGAACTCTCTATTAACAATGATGTCTGCAGTTAATTTACACGTTAGAATTGTCCTTCCTGGCTAGATTATTTTATTTGCTGGGTCCTTCTTTGGTCCCATTATTTTGTAGTCTATTTGATCACTGAGAAAATCCAATGATTAAAGGTCAAACTGCAACAGGCTGAACGTCGTCTGTATTAGTATTTGTGGCTGTGTTGCACAATCTTAAATTCACTTTGCTTTGTTGTCTCCATACCTTTCTTAAACATTTCAAAAGAAGCAAATGCCTCATTGAATCTATTTGATTTATTGATTTATTAGTGCATGAGGTATGATTGAAGAATATAGTGTATGTTAAATTTTTAAAAATTACAGTAGAGGCACAATACCAATAATCCTCCTCAAACTACTCCCCCTCACTTTGTATGCATTTACCCCTGAAGAAATTCTGGACATCTTCTTTTGTGAGTGTCTTTAGTTGTACTATTGTGGCTACCTAGATGTCCTGAATGGATTAAAAGTGTTTGTCTTTCATGGTCATTTCGACTTTAAGGAAGAGTCAAAAGTATCACAGTGCCAGATCTGGTGAATAAGCTAGAAGACACACTGTTATGTTTTCACGAGCCTTCTTTTCTATTGGATGACCTTTCTATTGGTTGGACTCAGCAGCAGTGTTCATTTTTTTTTTTTTTTGAGATAAGGAAAGTTTTTATTGGAAATAAGGAGAATGGCTTCTGGATTTTGAGGAGGGGTCTCGAGTGAGTGGCCACATGGCCCCATACTACAGTGCTGATTATAAATAAGCAGAGCACAGGAATGGCTCATTTGTTTAGTGGCCACCTATCACAGGTGGCTCTCTGGACTTAAAATGGCCGATTGGAACTCAGGCTCTCTAACGCAGTTCTTCAGCATGTAGGGTTTAAAGAAAACTGGGATTTTAGGCAGAAAAAGGGCTTATTTTGCATTCTAATTTCCTCAGAACTCAGGATTTTAGTAGGGAGGGACTGAAATTCCCTTTAGTAAGGAGAGGGCTGCATTCCATGGTGCCCAAAGAAGTTCATTCTCATTCGGAAGTCCTACTTCACTGACTATTCTTATTTTAATTCTTACCAATGTGACTGATTTTCATTCTTATCAATAGGGTTCAACTCTATTTCAGGAACTGTATTTTTGATCATAACTCCCAAAGACACCCATGAAAGACAACTTCCAGAAGTGCTTCAGAGTGTGCCAAGAATATGGCATAAAGTCTGTCTGAAGTGAGATAAGGTGTTTTGAGAGGGGTTGGTGGCAATATGTCTTTTACAATAATAATTTTTTAAAAAATGTAAACATGCAGTGTATTGTCTATCACTCCTTGGATATTCATTCAGCTCTATTAAATATTGTCTCTGCTAAATAGCTTTTAAATTTTTTTCCTTTTTTATTAGTATATATTTTCAATGCATAATACATGTATTCATCATTGGGAATTGATATATCTACATATTATGTCTTTTTACTCACCCTTCTCACTCCATATTCAGTTTATCACTTCTCTTATCATTAATTAATGCTTAGCTTTTGTGGTAAATATGAATATTATTGGTACAAAAAAATTTGTACTTTTTTACCTGGAAGAAATCTAGAAGGTAGGGATATGTCATTGTTTCACTATAAACTGTAGAACATGTATATTTTTTATTTCCTTCCCTTTTGGTCTTCTTTTATTTGTGATAAAATTATTAAATCTTATCCTTTATCACTGTAAGGAAATAATAAGAGAGAAAAAATTTAGGAAATTATCTTAAGTTCAAAAGAAAAAGGAGAAGGCAAAGTTTGAAAAAGGGTCATAGAGACTGTATCGGGAAACATGGAAAATAATCTAAGAGCCATACGGATGGGAAAACTTCAGGGATTTGGAAACTGTATGTAGAGCTGTTTCCTTCTCACCTTGTGAAGCTGATGAAATCTGTCTGGCCTAGAATCTTTCATTATTATTATTTTTTTCCCTGCCGATTTATACCATTACACAGGTAGGCATTCGTCATTCTTAAATGCTCTGTAATACTATTATATTGACTTATGATCGTTTGCTATATTTCTCTAATATATTCACCACTGCTTAGCTATGAGTCTTTTGGGTCTCACGATTGAGCAGTCCTGTGACTTTTGAAGGCTTCTATTCTCCCATTCAGTATTCTGTGGGTAATTATGTGTATCTGCTCAGAGAGTGAGCATTGTATGAGGATCCAAGAAAAGGGTCACAGACATATTACTACGCAATGATGCAGTCTACTTCATTTCTTATTACTAAACCTTCTTCAGTTTGTTACAAAGAAAAGACTAGGCCTCTGAACACTTGAGGGGAATTTTACAGATCAGCTAAAGTCCCTACTAAAAATGAAGAGTTTGAGGCTCAGAGAAGTTTGTTGTTTTCAATAAAGTAGGAACAGAGCCAGGATTACCCAGGATTAATTTTCAGATCACCTAATTCTCCATCTAGGGCTCTTTTCACAACTCTTTCTCATTACTAATGTTGCAACTAAAGAAGAAATTTGGTTCCCCAAGGCAGTAGAAACTTGAGCAGACTTTACGTAGGAGACGATCAGAATTCTGACAGATTTTCTTGTCTGAAATCATCCACACCTTTTATTAAGTAGATTACAGAAGGATTTTTCCTAAAACGCATTATTTAAAGGACAGAGCAGTGTCATTCTAATAATCTTTGCTCATTGTGTGGCAAAGCAGTGACTTACCCCAAATTTGAATTTTTCATCCTTGTCAGGTATTTGGACATAGGAAAAGATATTTAGAGATTATTAGAATAAACTTTATTGGGTTTTTTTATTGCTGTTATTTTTCCGATGATTGCCAAACGCAGTCTACATTGTCCTCAGAGTCTTATTTTGAGAATAGTCCATATCGTTTTGAGAGTTCAGGAAAAAAAGGTCAGACAAAAGATCATGCAGAAATCAATAGTTCCTTTTCTGTATCATCTTATTTATGAGTGAGACACACATGAGAGGTCACCATAACGGAGGTAAAATCAATAGGTTTGCAAATTTTAATTGGGTCTTCATTGGCTACTGCCAAAAATGCTGTGTCCAGGCCTTTAAAATGTTAAATGAATGAACTGTACATTTTTAGGAGGGTAGTAACTTACCTTTCCTTAGAATTGCTTCTCCAAAAGCATTTTTTTGGTACTGAGTTTACTAATGTAGTAAGCTAGATTAATTTCTAACTGCTAATTTTTTTCATATTTAGTTCTCATTTATCTTTAGAAAGAAAGGACAAGCGTTCTTTATTAAAGATGACTAATCAGTCTCACTGTTATTTTCTTTAGTTTTGCATTTTGTGCTATTCCATAATAATACTACCTTGTGCCTATAAGTATTGATTTACTGAAACCTTGGCCCTTTGATTCTTACATAAACCCAAAATAATGGTTTGGAAAGGGTTTCAGGGATTTTTGTCAGGGAATTCTGAAGACAAATAAAAAACTAACATTTTTTTAAAACATTAGTATTTGATTAGAATTCCATATTCTCTGTTTATGTAATATTTTAACACATTTCAAAACAAATTTCCTGGAAATTTCTATTTCTATTTATAGAAATTTAACAAATGACAGATCATTAACAGTAAATGGCTGAACTGGCATTCAAATGCACATGTGTATATAACAAGGCTCATTAATTTTCCATGTCATTAGAATAATCTAAAGTGAGTTATTAATATGTTAATAAATTTAATAGAAAAATAGGTTCCTGTTATCCAGTAAGATTGTTTTAGAATTACCGAAGTTATACTGCCAGTACTGAGGGTTTTCCCAGAGCATTTATTATATTTGTGGTCAAAGCAAATGTATTGTCAGGGTCCAGGTGTGCACTATTTTCTAGGTTTACATGACCTCCAAAAACCAAATAGGGAAATATCACAAATTATCTTTTAAAATATATTTTGAGAAATACACATAGAAACTATAAAATGGAATATGTTGCCCTCTATAATTATAGAACTGAAGCAATCAGAATTTTCTGAGTGGTCATTTAGTACCTACCTGCAAATCTCATGCACTAGGCATATGTGTATATAATCTAGTGGGATGGAATACTCCTCTTAAAGGCTTATTTTAGAAGCTATGTGCCAAAGTTGTGCCAAACCTATTTGTTTTGTTTCTTAGATATTTGAGCTGTATTTGATGGAATAGGCCAGAGAAGGAAAGAGTAATTCTAAAATTATTGATCAGCAGCATCATGTTTTGTATTAAACATGTATTAAGCCGGGATAATATAGTCTGACCAAGTGTCATAGATCTTACTAAAAATAGTCAAAAATTTAAAATATGAATTATAAAATTGTTGACCCCAGCAAGTGGTAATCATTCAGTAAATGTCTCCGTTCAATGTTATCCACAGTATTGACTATATGGTGCTCAAAATTGTGACTTTCATGTTCTTTCTCTAAAACTGTCTTATCCTACAGCCACATTGATGTTAATAAATCCTACAGCCCTGTTCCTCTGCTACTGGTAAAGGTACTAAGCCGCATGATGAAAATGTTGCGAGGCACAGAAGTCCTATTCTTCTGGTGATACTTCACACAACTTACAAGACCCTCATAGAGCACCTCTCTGGATAACTTTCAGACTAAGTGTGGTACAAACTGAACTCTAACCAAGAGGTTGCTAGAATCATTTCCTATTTAAATATTAGGACCAGTCAATCCTCAGAGAGAGAATTGCTTCTCCCTGCTTTTTCGCAGAATTTCTGTAACCCCCACTATTTTTATTTTCTGCCTCAGATTACCCTCTTGCCAAGATGACCGATAATGAAAATAGCTCTTCATTTGAGATTTTTAACATGGTCTGGCTACATTAACCCACAAAGGCTACAAAATAGATTAGTTTTTGGAATTCTTCAACATTCAAGATATTTAATCTCATACAAACACATCATGCATATGAAGAGTAGTGTGATTCAGAAATCATCAATACCAAGTAAAGTAAATTTGGTTTTATTTAGTGGTTTATTTTTCATTATGCACAGAAGTTATCAGTTGAATATTTATTTCCTGCAGTTTTAAGGGTGTCTGTTCTTAAGTTCCTGTGTGCAGATGTTTGAATAGATTGTTTAAATCATAGCACATGCATCTGCTACAATTCTTCAAGAAGTACCAACAATATAAAATAACATTTTAAACTACTAACTACAGGAAAAAAAAAAAAACTTGGCAAAAGCTGAGTTTCAATACATACTTGTGTGCATCTCCTAATACTTATCTTTTCAATTAAAAACAAAAAGAAGAAAGATAACAAATTCCTGGTCTTCACTTAGGAATTCTGGCTTTGTTACCATAAAGTCTTGTCCAGGAATCTTAATTTTCAACAATTATTACTAAGTTATTTTGAAACTGGAGATCCAGAAAGTGAGTTTTAGAAAATATAATCTTAAGAAATAAAGTCAGTTTCTGGAGTGCTGAAATATATATATGCAAGTGACATTAATAAGGATATCATATTTTTTTATCTGAGGCATATTTATTCAAAAGGATCTTTATTCAGATTACTGCACTACATTTCGATATTCTCCACAAAAGATGGATTGGTACTTGTTTTATATTGGCATAACCCGAAGTGCCTACTCTGTTTCTTCAGTTTTTCCATTTTCAAAAATTAATTAAGTATTATAAAAATGCTATTCTCTCAAACAAATAAAAAGAAAGTTTCTTTGGATAAACTAAAACAATATTATAATTACAGTACTGCAATAGTTTCTTAGTTGCTATGCCAACCTCTCTTCTCTCCTTCATCTCGTCCATACTAAACACTCTGGAGTCAGTTGTGCATTTCGGTCTCTTTGTTGACACCTTCCATTTCAAAAATTCTAATTGAAGCAGTGTCCCAATATTAAGAACACTCTTCAGTGTAGTCTATATCGATACATCCAACATTGCTTCTCGTTCTTTTCTTATACAAGTAATTTGCTGTAGCCATAGTATTGTACAAAATTTCCCCTTAACACATCATATATATTCTAACTTTTCTCTTGCAATTCTCTCCCTGAAAGTCTCTCCCTCCTTCTTTTATCTAAGTCCAACTATTCATTCGAAAGCTTAGAGTCTCAATACATCTGTCTAAATATTCTATCTTTGATTGTTGATTCTCTTCTGAATTCCTAGTAGAATTATTTATATCACCACTTAGCATGTAGCTAATGCAATTTATCGCCAGTAATTTTTGTATGTAAACACAATGGTACATTACATATTCTAAATGTATATATGCTCTTCTTATTGCCATTCAGTCTGTTTACGTGAGGATAGAGAAGTATGAGCCTTTACCTCTGTTTCTCATTTGTTTTTATCCTCATAACTTGTTCAGAGTAGACAAAACTAAGTGTTAATGAAAAAAGAATAAATTAATGAATGTAATTATGTCTATATAAAGGGATATGCTTTCTCTTAAATTTTATATTTAGATGATATAGCTCTTTATAGAAAAGCATATTTTTACTTGGATGAGGCATAAATGATGATAGTGCCTAAGATCAACAGAATTGGTGTCTTCACAGCCCAGTTGGGAAATTATAAAAGAACTATTTGTTTCAACAGCAAATGTTTTCCACTTGAGAAGTGCTAGCAGATCCTGAGGCGTAAACATACACATTTGAGCATGAAAGAAGTTTTGTGTGCAGTTTGTGTGTTACAATTGTAGGAGTTGTTATGGCAGATGACACTTTAGCTTAACAAAAGCTGTTAAATTTGCTTGGATTCACTGACAAATTTGGATGTGTATGCAATTCATTTTTATTCATGCCAGTCTATTTGATACAGTTGGAGAATGGACTATGTCTATGTGAACCACTTTAACCCACATCTGACCAGATCCATTAACTTTTAAAATGTGTTAGGATAGTCCAAGTTGGTTCCCGGTGAGATCTGATTGGCAATCATTAATCTATAGCCATCATAAAGAGTTCTGTATAGGACAGAGTCTGTTAAGACAAGTGCCAAGCCAGTGGGTCAGAGAACAGTACAGGGGAGTGTTGTGAGCACTGGTGGTTAAATAAGAAAAAGTTAACTTTCATAAAAATAGTAGTTTGTACATTACATTTTGTATGTGCAAATTTTGTTATATGGTATTGGAAGGAACAAAAATAATTAAAGAATTATTCTTTAAATGGCTACAAGGAAGGAAGAAAATTATTTTATAGTCCTAGTAAATTTTAAATGGTTCATATGTAAGTATGCATGTATAAAATGTTGTAAATTTATAACACAGGAATCCCCCTTATGAAAATCTAAAAGAACATTTTTCTAGATTTGAGAGACATTATACCAAAAGATAACAGTACTCTATTTGACTAAGTCAAGTAAATTTTCACGATCAACAAATGAAAAAGTGAGAGTGGCAAGTATCTGAATTTACATGTATTCATTACTTGTAGTTATGGCGTAAGAATTTTATTCGTGCCCCAAGTCCTTAAGACCTTGAAAATGGATACAATATAATATTATTTCTGCTTAAGAAAGAAAAATATAAAGAAAATCATAAATTTTATTTTCTCCTTTAAAAAGGGAATTGCATTAAAGGAAAAGTGTGAGAAAAATCTCTCGTAATTAAAAATAAATCAAACTTTGTTCTGCCTCTACACTGGAAGGCGTTTCTTTTTGCTGCTAAGTAGCACTATCAGGGAATACATGGAATTTAGGCATTAAAGGAAAAGATGTGTGTGTGTATGTGTGTGTGTGTGTGTGTGTGTGTGTGTGTGTATGAATTTTAACTAATGAAGTTAAACAAATCCTTAAATAAAACCAAGAACATGTATTGGTACATTCTACATACAATGGTCACATTCATTACATTTATTCTGTACCTATACATGATGTATCTTGGTTCTCCCCCTCTCCCCCCCTCCCCCCCTCCCCTCTGCACCCTCCCTCCCTATTTACAGCAGGTTCATTCATCATTTTCCATATTTTCCCATTCCCTTCTCTCCCCTGTTGCCTTTCTGCTTTTCCCCTTCTTTCTTTCTAGTACTCCTCTCCTCTGCACACCATCCTCCTTTTATATAATATCTATTACACCTCTTTTAGACCTACATATTTTAATATTATATGCTGCATAGTTTTTATAAGTTTTAACGAATAAATGTATACATTAATGAGTTGTTTGCATTAAAAAGAAAATATAATTCTTAGACCAAAGAGAAATTTAATTTCTGCTACAGCATAACCTCTAGAATTTCTCTGTAATATTTTCCTCATATTTGTTATAAAACTATAAGGGTTAAATCACCACAGAAAGACACTACCTCCTAATACATCACATTGACAACATTTGAATTTTGGAGAAGACACATTCAAACCATATCAGATATAAAGCCAAAATTCTCCAGTGGGAAATTATACCTCATGTAAACGTGCAGAAATGTTGAATTCTATTGGTTACTGGAAAATCCAAATTACTATAAAATGTTAAATACCAAAGTCTTTTAAAAACTAATAATCAAATAGAATAGAATCAAATGCAATTTTGCATTTCTTGTAATTTTATAAAATCATCCTTTTCAGAAATTAAAAAACATACAAATGGAAATAAATATGAAATAGCAATCCCAACACTCAGATGTAAACACATTTCAAAAGCTGCCATAGACCTATCTTAACTGCACAGACAGACATCTGAAAGACAGTGTTAGAAGATATAATTCATGTGTAATTCAAGACTCAAATGGATAGAACATAATTGGCACAAAAAATTGGATAATGTGGGTTTTTTGGATAATTTCCAAATTTGGTGACAGACATAAACATTCAAAAATTATAGTAAACCCCAAACAAAATAATCCCGAAGTAAATCATGTCTATTGCATTCCCATATATTTTCTCATGAAAGTAATATGTTTATATTATGTATATATTATTATTGTTTTAAGATTCACTTCTGTCTGATTTCTGCCCAGTCAAAATAGGCCAAACTAAGTGCCCAAATCAACCATGACAATATTAGTTTCTCTCTCTGCAATTCAAAATTAGTGCTCAGCAAGGAACTTTGGAAATGGTGGAATGGGTGTGGGGGTGGGGCTTTTCCATTGAGTTCACCAGGAAACAAAATAAATGTGTTTATAAGGAAAATATGATAAGACAGAGATGAAAGAGACACAGAGACTAGTAGACTAGCAGTCCAGGAAGAACAATGAATTCAACTTACTTGTAGGGTCTGTGCAGCTACAAAAAGCTAAATTTAGATCAATTCAAGTGTGTCCTAATAGCTCATATTGATCATTTTCATAGTCAACAATAGAGCTAAAGTAGTTCAGTATTAGCCTGGGGCTTAGGGAAGACACCTGTATGACCAAGCAGCATTTCCACAGTCTAAAGACTCACCTGCACATAATTTGTTCTTAATGAGTCTTGCCAAGTCTCCCTGGAGAGGAATTGTCCTAGTGTTGTATCTATTACAAAATATCTAACTTTTGTAAGTTTCTCACCAGCATTAGAGAAAGGAGCCTTTCATTAAAAGAATGAATTTGATGGAAATTTTTACATTCAAACACATTTTTAAAATATGGACTATAAAAGTCATTTTGTTAAAGCACAAGTCGTGACAGCTACAGTGGAAATAGTAGGTTTGGTGTAGAAGACATTAATTATGACAGATTTTTACTCAAATTGTTTGTAATTTCCTATAGAAAATAAAAAGGAGAGAAAGGGACAGGATGCCTGATAGCAACACTGTAGTCCCTTAACTGTTTTAAGCAGAAGAGCAGGAATCATCTATGTTAGATTACTACCTTCCCATCAGGGAATTAATTTACGCAAAGGAAAAAATGTGCCAGAGATGAAAAGGTTTAGAAAGTTTTCTTATGAAATATACATCATCAGAATAGGCAGTTGAAGAATCAATCTTTCAAAAAAAAGGTCAACTGAAATATCAAAATTATTTCTTCTTCCATAACAATGGCTTATTTAAACCACAAGAAAAATAAGACCAAACAGTAACTCACTAGATGGAGCTGTTAACTAAAATCAAAACTAAACTCTGGCTTTCCTAGCATACTTATAAGGCTCAGCAGATGACTGAGGAAACCTCACTAACATAGTGTTGCCTTTTAAATGACATGTCTTATCTGATTAACATAATGACTGGAAGAGAGGCAAAAAACCCAGTAAATCTAGAGGATGAACAAAAGTAAATAATTTTAACATTCGTGGTGTGTGTGTGTGTGTGTGTGTGTGTGTGCATGTGTATATGCATATAGTAGGGTCTAGTAACTGTATCAGTAAACTAATGCCAAACTAGTTTGGAACCCACTCTAGCACCTAGTTGTACACTATATTTTCTCATCTTTTCCAAAGTCAAAGTTGTATTACTGCTTCTTCAATATATTCATGGCTTCAACAGTATGAAAAACTTAATTCCTCTTCCCAAACTCTCTCTTTAAAATTGCCTGGAGACCATGAGAAACTGGATTCTTGTAAATAAAATATTTTACTTACTTTAGTGGATTATAAGGAATTTATTCCTTGTCAGGTATTTGCAAAGATCTTCAGCCTGTGTCTCACCAATCTATTTTAAGAAAACATGAGTATTTTTCAAAAAGTCTGGTTAAATTAGAAGTTTGATGAAGGTCGGATTGAATCTGAAAGACTTGAATATTAAAAAATGTATTTTTAGTTCATCTGCAGAACTTCGTTATGACATACCACATCTAAAAAATGGAATGTGACTGCGGACTCTAATTATATTATACTTTAGAATTATTCCATTAGTTACGTGGTAGGGGTAAAATAAGCTGATTATATTGGAGGAAAAATTGAAATGAATGGATTATGTTATTTATCACCTAATATTGAATTTTTGAGGGGCAGTGTCCTGTATTTCCACTTAGAATTGGATTATATTTTTGTTTTTGTGTGAAAGGTTTACTTCAAAATTTATCATTAAGCTCAGTATTAGGCCTGCAAAGAAAATCACCAAATAGTTCGAGTCTATGTTAAAGTACAAACAAAATAAGGACAGAAAGAAAGTGTGAGGCATGGAGATAATTTATTAAGATTCTTTGAGAATATACTCCTTATGCTAAATATATTTCAAAATTTATATGATAATGAGAAATTCAGTGGGAGTACCTCAGTGTCAGAGAAATAGGGTCAGAGGTACAGGTAAGGAGACACTAACTTACGAATGAAAAATAGACAGGAAATGAACTTCCAGTATCAGCTCCATCATGGAAAACCTGTCCTTAGAATATGAAAATCTGAGGCAAATTAAAAGCAATGGCTCTTCTAGTACTCAACAGGAAACTGACATTTCAAGGCTGACTGAAGCCACTGGGACTGTCAACTGGGAACAATTAAATGGTCATTTTCCCAATTCTTAAAGGCTAAGTATTCACTGGCATGAGAATGAGATGCTCCTGGGCTCCATCATAGTGTGATTTCACACTCTCTAGCGTCTTATCTCTAAGAGCCGCACCAGATTCTCATGGTAAAGATCCAGTAAAGATCCCATTTTGACCCCATAAGAATAGAAGTCTGATCATTGTGAAATGTGCTAACAGCATTCTTTATGACAAAGACTTTCTCTCTGAAGTTGTTTGTTTTTATCCTAGATATGTATTTCAATTTTGATTGTAGAAGTAACCTTTAAGGTCTGCTGCAGTAATTTAAAATCTTAATTCACGCTCCCAGTGTTCTATCTCCTCTCATGAATCATTTCCACACTTTTCAGGAGGTTAATTTATTATTTCAAACATTATCAGTATTACCAAAGGAAATGTTTCACATTTTTCAAAGGAAAGCCAACTCTATTCGAGACCCAGTCTCTATTTATTTTTCTGACCTTATATTGTTTCCATTTTCACTACATTCTGCTAGTGTAAACTTCCTTATCTAAAACATGCCAAGGTCATTTGTTTCTCATGGTATTTCCATTTGTTCTCATTTTTGGTTCCAATGTTTTCCCCACAGTTTGTTTGCCTGATACTTTTCTCATGAACCAGCTCTCAGTTCAGTTGTGGTCTCTTCTGAAAAGCTTTTTATCTGACCAAAATAACAACTGGATCGTGTTATCTAGTTAACCAATGTGCTTGGTAAATATTTTTTAAACCTATAATGGAATGTTACAGTCTTCTGAGATAATATAATACATGCACACAATAAAGTACCCAATCTCCTCTCCTTTCAGAAATTAACCGATTTGCAGAATGACTTTGTGAGACAGGTAAGATAGCTGATACTATCAATCTTTGACTATCACCTGTATTCAAATGTAAGAATAAAGTAGGAAAGATGGAAAGATCCTCTTTTCTAAGGAGTAGAAACAGCAAAGAGTGTGATGGCAAGAAACACTTTAACAACTTCAAACCAAACATATAAATTTTCTTCCTGGGAATGATAACTGTCTCTTGCGAGGTGATTTTAGTGGTGTTACGTCCGGAGGTGAACTGTGACCTGCTGTCCTGCTAGAAAATATAATTCCCGGCAATCGTAAACCCAGCTATAGTAAAGAATTAAAGAAACCGAGTTTAAATTAAGAGAAGACAATTTATTTAGAGGACAATTTATTTAAAAGTGGTGAAAAGGGGGGAAAAGGAGATGATAGCTACTCAACGAGTAGGGAGCATTCGAAAGCGAGATACTCGTGGGCCCTTCGTTGTAGCTCCTTTTTATTGAGGTTTTTTCCTTGGGTCGGCCCTTGGAATCTGATTGGCTCTTGGGCTTGTCTGTCACCTCTGCCTTGATTTCCCTCAGCTCTGTGACCTTTGTCTTTTAGCAGAGGGCAAACTTATGGGCAGGTGTCTTAGGGCTAGTTAAAGAGTCAAAAGGGAGTTTGATTTCTGTATTTTAATCAGATTGCCTGGGGCCTTCTGGAATTAGTCTCTTTGCCTTTATCTCTGTTGGAGTGTAGCTGTTTTTATGTTTAATGTCTGAGGAAGCCTTTACCCTATCTTTTCCCTACCTATGGGGACCCCTGTCCCTACAGTGGTTTTGGAGAAACCTCTGCCATACTTCCCTGGAAAGGGTCCATGTCCAAACTGTCTTGGCACTCTCCAGACTTTTGATTTTCTTCCCTAGTCAAGATCATTTGGAGAGCATGTCTCCACATAATCAGAGGGATGAGGTGGAAATCCCCCCCAAAGTGAAAATGGAGAATTCTGTTCATTTTTACTCTTTTTTATGCATGGTCCAGGTAAACAGGAGAGGTGAGCACTTCGGAGACGTAGGCTCTCTAAATTCCCACATAGTTTATTTGCCCAAGAAAAGTTAAACATTGCCATTTTTCGTTTGTCTTGCAAATGGGTTTTATAAAGCAAGGTGCTCACAGTGTTTGTGCACGTACTCCATACTTGGTATATGTGTGAAATGCAATTTTTCTGTTAATTAAACCCCTTAGCATACTTTTGAGGCAAGAATATTAGATCTAGATTTAAGATATTCCCAGGAGTGGTATAAAGAGGGGTTTAGTGATAATTTTTTTTCCACCCTAGTGTCGTTCCATTTAACTAAGCAAAGAAAATAATGAAAGATTACAGAGATTATCATGCTGGTAGTAGAGTGCAGTTTTGAGTCTTAGGCATTTTCCTCATTCTCAGGGTTCAGTTTTAGCTGATGTGTATCAAATCAATAAGACACTTTTATAGTCTTGGTTTTACTTGTGGATGTATTCTTGCTTGAGAAACACATATTTTTTAAGTTAAAATTACAAAAGATAGCCCATGACAATGTTTTTGGAATGCAAAAGAAATTGAAAAAAGAAGTTTTACATCACATTTCTATCTTAATTCATATCATTTATGTACAGTCCTTGTCCCTTTCCCTCACGTTTTTCAATCTCTCATATTCAAGGATTTATTCCAGTCACTTTTCTGAAATATCATTGGCAAAATAATTTTATGACTTTAATCTGCAAAATACAACATCGAATTATCCAGCTATTGCCAAATGTATGGTGCATAACAAACAACCTCAGAATCTCAGTGGCGCTGCGTACTTCCCTCACCACATCTGGCTAGCTGCTATCTATCCATAGTGTATTTTTTCTCAGGGCAAATGGTAGAATACTTTTGTCAGGATAAGTAGCAGGAACGAGAGAGATCATATCAAATTGTGCAAATCTTCGTGGCATATTTTTATATCACATTTGCTAATATTCCATTTACTGAAGCAAGTAACAACTTCAACCCCAGACATCCGTTGTGTTAGGAAAATAAATTTCCACAATGTGAGAAAGTAGTGTAAAGTTGTGCTGCACAGGACATAGGAAACATAATTTGAATTCTGAGTGTGGAGAGTTCAAATACTAATTCCAGATAGCACAAAGGGTCTGATCTCAGTGCTCATCTCGTTTTATTTTCTATTGCTTGTCTTCTGAGATTCTCCTCTCTTAGTACTCTATTTCTAACTCAAGCACTGATCCTTTTCAGTCTCCTTAAGTGTTTTTTTTCGTATTTGTCTTTCTTCTAAATATTTGGTAACCTTCTTGCTATTTTTATACATCTTTTCTGAATTATCTCACCCAATCTCACATTTGTAAATACTGTCTACATGCTAAAACCTTCCCAAATTGCACCTTTGCCCAACTCTCTCTTAAACTTTGAATTTAGTCTTTCTTAAATGTCAAAAAACTAGTGACAGTTTCTTTAATCTCCTACAGGGAAATAAGACTAATCTCTGGACATTCCAAAAATACACATGTGTGGATCCACACATACACAGAGCAAATATATATAACAAATGTCCGTGATCAAAATACATAGGAAATGTTTAAAATTTTTAAAATGTGTTATAGTAAAAAATACATTGCCATTAATCCCCTCAAAATACTCCCCGTCCTATCAAACACACTTAGGCCATTATTCTTGCCACTTTATGACACAGGCGCGAAAGTTCTCTTTCATGAGTATCTTTAGGAAGTGATCAAAAATACCAAATTGATGGCTATTTTAGTGTCACTGTGTCGAGCAAAGCTGGATAACCAATTATTTAAAATTCTATGAATTTCCTTAGGAATTAGTGTAATATCGGGACTCCTTGATACATCAGTATTCTGAGAATTTTAATAGCAAATCTAATTTTTTGATGTTTGGTAGTATCTCACAGCGTATATGAAAGATACCAAATCTTCTGAAACATTTAAAGTCGTAGTATTTCAGATAGCTAAGTGAGGTAGAAATTGATAGGGAGTTAGAAAGCGGCAGGCCCAAGGTCGAGTCAGAGCAGGGATGAGGCAAAGCAGGCTTGCAGTGGAGGGCTGAGTTGATAGAAACTAGGCCCCAGGGTGGAAATGCTGCGGGTAGGCCTGCAAATCTCCCCAGAGGTAAACGACAGTTCAAAGCTGTACTGTAACAAGCATGGTGCAGTCCAGTAACCCTAAACAATATAACAAATATGTGGAAACAACATAACATGTACATAGATGACCAGAACACTCTGACCCTCACTCCTACTCCTGCCAGAGATGCTATTCTTCTCTTTGCTGGGCATTCTTACTACGCGCCTTATTTTTTTAATCAGGTCGTGACTGTACTTGCAATCCTATAGGTTGATTATTGTTCAATGACTCATGGTAAACTGTGACGTGATTCTACTGTATAAAAACTCCCTAGACAAAGAGCCTCAGCTGCAACCCACTTTCAGGATTCCTCCTGCCCCTCAGGAGCTTTCTCTTAGTAAAACTTTCTACTTTTCACCTCCTTTGTCCTTGAGTCCATTTTTTTTCACATCATGAGACATGAACTCAGCACATCTAACATGTTGGGAGTTACACCCTTATAACAATAGCTCAGTAACCTTTCTATGTATTTGGTTAATTTTCAATTGCATTTTTCTTTTGAGACATAAATATACAACATGCTAAATAAAGTGTAAGTTTTCAAAATTGAATAGCAAATTAACATTATTTTTTTTCTTTAACTACTCCAGTGTTTTTATTTTCATAATGTTGTCTCTTACTGTGTTTCTCTTCAGTTAAAAAATACAATGCAAGTCTGATCTGATCTATCTATTTTAAAATTCATAAATGGGGCTGAGGTTTTGCAGTGAGAATAGCATTGTGTTTCTGGGTCAAAGTTAAATACTAGTAACATTTCTTTTAAATCTAGAGGAAAGAAAAGAGAGTGTTGCCAAATGCTTTAATCGTTTACGTGAGGTGCTTAACAAAAACTCAAAAGGCCTTCAGGCTGGAGCGGTGTTTGCCACTGAGCATTGAGTTGCAATTGCACGCTTCCTAACTGCGCTGTAAACAGCCTACATCTAAATTTCCATTTCAATTTTCTAAGCTTGATAACTTAAGAGTTACATTCTGAGTAATTCTGCAGCAGGGCAAAGGAGGTGAACATTCCAGGAAAACTAATAATTTGGTCTGGAAGTCAAGTTAAAATTTACTTAATGATATCTGAGAAACAAATTTCACCTGGACATAGGTGAGACATAAATAACATTAGGCCTGATAGAACTAAAACATATACTGTATTTTCTTCATAGATTCGTGTATCCAGAAAGTCAAGGTAGTAAATTGATTACCACAATATGCATATTAAATAAACATTTTGAACATTACAACATATTTTAGCTTTGAATATAAATGTAATTCCATCTGTTTTCTTTTTTGGGCAAGGAAGTGCTGGGGATCGCTGGGGATCGAACTCAAGGATCCCCAGCACTTCATCTGTTTTCTACTTTCCGTGTTCAGTAACTTTTTAGCAAGAGTACGTGTAACCTTAATAGATTGACTCATTCTGCTAGGTAACCTATTAATGCACAGGCCAAAGCCAATGAGACTAAATTGAAATAATTAGCAGCTGTGACATAAAACTAATTCCGTATACAGAAAAACCTGGGTTTGTGAGCATAATTTATTAGTATGCTTGTAATCCAAAGCATTTGTATATCAAAGTGAATTTCCCCATAAGAAATAATGGAAGCAGAGATGATTTGTTCCCAAACCCAAAAATATTAATATAAAATGATTACTAAACTTAACATAATACAAGATAATAAAGAAACATGAACAAATTAACCTGTACTTACCTTTGGAAACCTTCATGGCTCGTGTGGAGACAAGACAAGAGGAGGGTTATTATGTAGGATGATGCTCACTACCACTAATGGGATCACTGTTATACATTGGCTCAATGGATAACAAGAAATCTGTCCAGTGACTCTTGCTTTTGCCTCGTTTTGAGGATTTTGTGGAAATGTGATATTGCATTGTTGTTAAACAGATTCATTACTTGCACTGCTACAGCCTTATTCAGGTGGTGATTTTCTTCAGAATTTTGCAGTTTCCCACATTTTACACACCTGCCTAATCTCATTTGAAGTGAGGATTTCCTCCACCTCTATCTCCTCCTCTTCTTCAGATGAGATCTCCTCCATAACCTCTTGCCACTGGGAGACACTCATCCATTATCTCACAGCAGAACAGACAGAGAGAGAGGAACTATTGGATCAGTTGTACTCATGTGATGTTCAGCATCATGTACTACTCATATTGCAAGACATCACTCATGTATCAAGTTAAAATTTATAAGAAATGTTTGCTAGTCTTGCAGGACACTAGTGGAACAAGTTACTTGCAATTCAAAGCTTTACTGTATCTTGAGTTTTATGAATTACTTCTATTAGTTTTTTTGGTGTTTTGCTTTTGGCACTAGGGATTAAACTCAAGGCCTTTGCACTGAACTACATCATCCATATATATATATGCACATATTTTTTTGAGACAGTGTCAAGGTTACTTATTAAGTTGCCCAAGGGCTTAATTGAACTTGTGATCATCCTGCCTCAGTGTCCCAAATTATGGGATTACAGACATGTGCTACAATGTCCAGCTAATTTTTATTACTTTTTCTCATCCTTTTTGTGTACCGTTACTACATTTTATAAGTCTTTTTATCATTTTACTAAGCAGGGTGTGTAATGGATTTTATTACTTAAAAATACTAAGTATGAAATTATTCCTGAACTGTGTTTTTTTGTTGTTTTGTCACATCTAGTTCCACTATTTCTAAGATCTCTGATTCTCTTATACACATGAAGAAGGATTTCTAATTGGATAGAAACATAGAGAATAGTGTATAAAGCTATTGAGCATTAAAACTGAGACGCTTTCATCTGTCCTGTGTCTTATAATTTGTCTTTCCATATTTTATCATGGCTCTGTCCTTCTGAATTTCATAAATCTGTGCATTTACAGCCAGAACTGCTATCAAGGGCTAGCCATCTTCTTCTTCTTCTTCGTCTTCTTCTTCTTTTCTTTTTTTCTTTTTCTGCTGGAAACCTAATCATTTGGCTCTACATATTAAAATCGAGATGAGGAAGGAAACAAATATAAAACCTTTATTAGGCTTTGAATTTAAGTCCTTTCAATTCTACCTTTTACCATGAATTAAATGAATAAATATTTGAAATTATTAATAAATTAATAGAGAAATAAAAGTCCATGTATTAATGTAGTCAATTAATACATGTATGAAGGACAGTGTGAAGATCTGTTTTGTTTGCATTTTATTAGTGAGTCAGTATTCCACCTTTGCTATTGTTACAGCAGTAGGCATCAGTCTCTGCGTATCTGTGCTCTTGGAAAGCCTGAAGTCTCCTTACATTTAGCTTGACCGTAAGACTTGCTTTGAATGAAGGGGTAATTATATGTGACACAAAGAGGGACTCAAAAGTGCTGTTTTGATACTTGCCTGACTTTGCTACTAGTGTGAAGACTTTGACTACCATTAGGTGAATAAGCCCATGACAACCAGCCCCAGGTGACAGTAAGCACCAACCTCAGACCCGGGAGTTAATTCATCATAGACAAATCAGCCCCTGATCACGCTTGGTGAATGTGTAAGCCCAAGCAATGGAAAAACCTCCTGACAGTTTTGCACCCATACTGACTGCCCGCCGGATTGTGGGTTATTAATGATTCTTGTATTCAACCATTGAGTTTTAGGATGTTTTGTTACATAGCAAGAGCAGACAATGACATCCGTCTGTAAATAGTTACCTTGATACTACAATGTCAGTAGAGTGTTAAGACTGCCACTTGATACTGTTTATTCAAGAGTTGCTAGTAATATCAGATTTCAGTAGCCTTATATTTGTTTTTTTAAAGTGCTGTAGAGAAATCCTGGAAGAAGACATACGACCACTGTCAGCAATGAGGAATTCTTATATGAGAAATGTATTTGCTTTTGTCTCATGGGTTTTTTTGTCTTTAGTGAACTCATTAACTAACATGAAAGAATAAAAAATATTAAAATCAATGAATATTCTATACATTATCTAGAATGTCAGCAAAATGTTATTCTATGCAGGTATTTTTATGATTGCGATGAATAAGGGAAATAGTGTTTAACTGAGCTAAACTTGATTTTTTAAATTTTATGCTTAGATTCCAAATATCAAAATGCAGTAATGACCAATATTAATACAAGGTATATCAAATTTTATCCTAGATTTTTCCCATTTTATATTCATTATATTTTCCCATTTATATTCATTCTCTCTCTAAATATATATACATATATTTATACATATATATACATACACATACACACACACACACACATATATATATGTGTGTGTGTGTATATATATATATAAATATATATATATATAAAAAAAAAAAAAATATATATATATATATATATATATATATATATATATATATGGTTTGGTTTTTTGAATCAGGGTCTTGTTAGGTAGTTTAGGCTGGCCTTGAACTCATTATGTAGCACAGGCTGTCCTTGAACTCATGGTGATTCTCCTGCCTCAGCCACCCCGAATGCTGGGATTACAAGCATGTGCCACCACGCCTAGCAGTTAGCCAAAAATTTTTTTTTTGGTGCCGGGGATCGAACTCAGGGCCTTGTGCTTGCTAGGCAAGCACTCTAACCACTGAGCTAAATCCCAAGACCCCAGCCAAAATTTTTTAAAGGCAATCTCAACAAATTCTTGTAATTAAAGTATGGCTACATACAGAAGCATCTCTTTGGGATTCATAATTACAGGATATAGTCATCTACAGAAGTCTCTTACAGTTTGTTTATATGTATCATAATAGAATAAAATAACCAGATAAAATTTTACTCTTGTGAAGGAATACTTTCTTAGGTAATTGTTGCAACTGTGAATTTTTTTTTTGAATAGTTGAATAGCATTAAATCTTAACAAGAAGCAAATGTAGTATTTTGAGATAAAACCTCAGATCACCATGATAAATGAGTTTAAAGTTTGGAAGTTTGTTTCTAGTCTCTCAGTTCTCTTCCTCAAATGCCTGCTGTGCAAGGACCATGACATGAGGTTTAGTGAACAAAAATGTCTAGCACATGATTTCTTAACTGATGCGGTTAGAACATAACCATTTCCTGTGGTGATTTTACATTTCTTTCATGTGTCCTAATCTCTCTATGTATGTCATGTTCCACCTTATCCTCCCAGACCTTCCTCTATTTCTTAATACCCTATTATAAGACCAAACAGATGCATCCAGTCCACTCTTCTAAGACCAGCAACTTGTCACATCAACTGAAATGAGATAGGACGGGATGGTGTTATCCAGATGAAAGCAACACTAAAAACACAAAGACAGTCAAAATACTTTAAAATCCACTTTATGGTGGTGAAATGGCAGTGGTTACAGGAAAACCTCCTGCTACACAGAAAATAATTTTTCCTTCATTTCATGGTTGTTACCTATTTGTTTTGTGGCCGTTTATTAATCCCTGATTAATTCAAAATAAGATATGCAAAAAATGTTCTTTACACCCACTCTTTTGTATGGTAGTCCTTGCAAAGAAACTGGAAGGTTTACCTCTTTATCCAGGTTCCATAATCCTTTTACTGACCAGGAGGCGTTTGCATGAGAAAGTCTGAAATGGAAATACTTTTTCTCTCTAGAGTTCTATTCAGGCATTTTCTGATGGAGAGAAAAATTAAAAAAAAAGTCAACTTATTATTATTAATGTTCATTTCTTAACAATGTGCATGGTTATAAAACAAATTATATTTATCAAGTATTTTACACAACAAACTCAATGGTGTTTTCGAAACCAGCTGATGTTTAAAAGTTAAGCATACCTTTCATAAAAATAAAACAATGAAATTATGACATTTTCCCTCTTTGAAAGTACCTTCTATCAGTCTTCCATCTCAATTATGTCTTGTTTGAAGGTCAAGAACATATTTGTCTCAAAAAGTATAAATAATTATGATGCTTAAAAGAGTCACAGTAATCTCTTCAGTTGTGTTTTATTTTCATATGTATTCAATGACTAGATATCACCTGTATTTCGATCAGGCAATGTTGCATTATTAGATTTGTGGCCAAATATTCTGATAGTTTGTGAGTTCACACTTATAACTCAAATGCATTTCAGGTTTGATTAATATAATTAAAATCATTGACCTTAAAAATCTGACGAGTTTCCCCAGTCTATGTATACATCAAATACCTACTAACAATCATCTTAATAATTTATTTCACCTGCTGCATTAAGTGAAATAGGACATTACTCCTGGCATTAAAATGTCTATACATATGAATTTTGGACTGTAGTTTAAAAATTAATTGATTAATTCATTTAACAAATATCTGCTTAACATTGACAGCAAATTCAATGCTATTTTTACTGTTTTTCAGACAAGGAATCATCAAAAAGTAGAAAACTATAGGCCAAAAATATCCTTGGTAAACTTAAATGTGAAATTCCTCAACAAAACTACTAACTGAATCCAACTGTATATGACAAAGATTTTTCAACATGACCATATATGAGTCTCCCTAAGGATGCAAGCAAGGAACATGACACACAGAATGAAAGACAAAAATCATATGATTGATCATCACAATAGAGGCAGATAATGCATTGGTAAAATCAAACATCCCTTCACAATAAAACTACTTGATAAATTAATTCTAGAGGGAAAGAACATATATCAACATAACAAATGCCAGTTATAATAAACCAAAAGCTAACACACTGAATAGAGAAAAGCTGAAATATTTCTCTCTAAAATCTGGAACAAGATGGTCACTTTCACCATTTTTATATAACACAGTTCTGGCATTACTAGTTCAGAACAACCAGAAAGCAGAAAGAAATAAAAATTATCCATATTGGTAAAAAAAAAAGTAAAATAGCCACTCTTTGCAGAAGATAGGATCTTATATTTGGAAAACCTCAAAAACTGCATCCTCCTCTCAAAAAAACCCCACATAATTAGAACAAATAAAAGATAAGGCAGATTAGCTGGATATAAAATACAGATACAAAATTCCACAGAGTGCACACTGTTGGTGGGAATGTCTACAAGCCATTACAGAAAACAGTAAGGATAATCCTCAAAAAGTTAATAGAACTAACACATGATTCAGCAATCCCATTACTACCTTAGTGGTACATCCAAAGG
>PVJO010011306.1:0-60328 GCA_004026905.1 Hystrix cristata
GGTTTCTATCTAATCTCTCCTTTCCCCCTATTTTTCTTTTTTGCTACTTTCTTTCTGACTTCTTCTTCTGAGCTCATAAGTATTTGCTGAATATCAATTGTGCCCCAAGCCTGAGGCACCTGTAAAGGATTTAGTGGCGAGCAAGGAACTACTCCCAGGTCCCATGAAGACTGCAATCTGCTGGGACTATAAACAAGCAAGCAGGGATTCTAGCTCAATACTGTAACAAGGAAAGTAGTGAGTCTTTGGGGACCATAAAGGACCTTTAGATTGAGAGGTCAGAGACATCTAAGCTGAGATATGAGGGACCAGTAGTGGCTGCCAGCGAGGGAGATCAGAAGAGTCCTCCACCCTGGAGGGCACTGAATGTGCGGCCCCAGGTGTAAGAGTGAGAACACACCCTTTGAGGAATTGTAAGCACCTGGATACAGTGGAGAGACAAGTCAGGAGGGCTGGCTGGAGAGAAGTGAGAATGGAGGCCAGGAGACTAACCTATTAGAAAGTTACTACAGTTCTCTGAGCTAGGGGTGATGTGAACCTGATCAGCACCGATGGCTGGGACAATGGAGTATACATGAAGGGCAGAATCAATACATGATTGTGGAGGAGGATGGATCATGTGCTGCAGCTGTAGAGAGGATAAAATCAAGGGTGGCTACAGAATTTCTGATTTTGGCTACTATGTTGCTATGATGATGCCTGACATACAGAACACAAGAGGAGGAGCAGATGTTGGAGAGATTGAGAGCTCAGTTTAGTGAGAGCTTTGAACAAAATAACTAGTAGACTGTGGGTTATTCAGTCCTGAGTTTGAGAAGGGAACTCGTCATTGGAGATCAGAACTGGAGGAGCGTCAGCATAAAGATGACTGTTAAAGTTCAATAAGCGAGCAAGGCCACTTGGGAACCGTATGTGAGTGAAGTGCATTCGTATATACTTCTCATTGATGAACAACAACCACGTCGAATGAAAGGCCAATGTTCTCTGCTTGGAGCTTTTTTCCCCATCTGTTGCGAATTCAGATTATGACCCCCTATCCCATCTGTGCCCTAGACATACCCATAGTGTATGATAAAGAGGCTCCATTGCAGAACCCTCCACATGTCTATAGACACAGGGTTCTCGCTCCATTAGGAACTGGCTCAAGTCGTGCAAAATGAATGTTGGCCCTGTTCTTCAATGAGTTTGTCCCTGGGTGCCACAGAGGTGTGGACAGTTGGGAAAAGAGTGAGAATGATTTGGATCCAAATTGTTTTAAAAGGTGCCACTGTTCTTATGCACGGGCACACCAGTCACATTCAGATATCAGGTTTCAAACTGGAGAGGCAAGGTTGGATTATTTGGCCTCCAAATCAATGTAAAATTGTTCACCCCTTTCATATAGAATTCCTTGATCTCTCAGGGTCTGCTGATCTTTGGTGCAAAGTGCCAGACTTTTAATTTTAAACTCAACATCAATTTGTTCTAGAGCACAGGTAATAGCACTTCTGGGCCCTCGTGCATGTGTGTGACAGTGGGGGTCTCTGTGTTTAAAAAGGTGCTAGAAAGACACAGCACTTGCTATGAATGACCACATTTAAACAGAGTAGTAAAATAACATTACTTACTATGATTTCTTGAAAAAGCTATGTGCTTTTTTATAACACACAAAACTATCGAAAGGAAGAAAAAGTCCATTAAAACCTGGGTGAAAATATCAGCCAGAACAAAGGGACTTCGCCCAACCAGAGTTTGGAAATTCATTTTGGAAAACATAGAATTAAAATAAGTTGAGCACCATGACAAGGCTGTATAATTCAGGCTCATAAAAATAAGAATTCAGAAAGATACACAGTTAAATAGATTGAAAGTAGAAATTAATGATGAAAACTTTTGGGCATAACTAAAAGAGAACAATAAAAAAGAGGAAACATTGGATATGCCAGAAAACAGTCACAAAATCAGGATTCTATTTTCATGGTGGTGAATATTGCCAATTAAATTACATAGTCTGTAAGTTCCTAAGAAGTAAAGCAGAATGCCTGCCTCAATAAAACACTGGGAAGATTAAGGAGACTGTGCTGGAAGTCTTGCAAAGAACCTACATGAAAAGTATTGTACAAATATGAGTAATTTATATTGTTTATTCTTACCATAGCTAAAAGCTCAGTAAAGAAGCCTCTTTGTGTGTGAAGGAATTTGAACTTCAAAAACAAAAAAAAGGGAGGGGGGAATAATTACTTTAATTACTTAACATAACTTACGCATTGTAAGTTTTCCTTTTCCATAAGGTTTCCCAATAGCTGTGATTTTAAAAACCAGCTCCTTACCTTCAAAAACACTCCAAACATAGTCTTTCCTATTTAAAATAAATTTGTTTTAAACTCACACTATGGAATTCAACTTTGTCCTTTGGTTCTGATTTGGAGCTATTGAGAGAATGCACTGCATTTTCTGGACCATTCTAAAGTATATCCAAGACTCTCAGCTCTTTCGTGGAGATAATAAACACTGTAATACAGCACAGAACTCAGGGCATCTTACTGAAGGCCTAGAATATTAGTGCTATGGTAACTCAAAGTACCAGCTCCTTGATTTGTAATTTGTCCAATTTTAGAATTGCAACACGGAATCAAGAATGGAACTTTGTTCACCTGGTAGTTGGGTGCAAAATTACTTAACAATAATAACCTTGACCTAGTAGCTTTTTAAAGCAGTTTGCCTTTTCCATGTGCATAGTCGTGTCATGTTCAAAAATTAGGTTTCAAAGTAGAGGAGAAGGTAACATTATCTTGGTTTCCAAATCCAGAATTCACATGCTGGGGCATGTTTGTAGTGTCCCTCAAGGGCTGGAATTCACTCTGTGTAATGTTTTCAGTTCAAGGTCCAAACAGGAAGGAAGGCTCCTTACAACAGGAGCTAACTCAGAGTAGAGAAATCAGAGAATACACCACCACCGAGGGCGCAGATAGAGAACACTAAGCCAGAGAGAGACAGAGATGTGACATCATGTGAACATTTCTTTTAACTAGAAACGATAGCAGACAGTATTTTTGAAAATGAATTAGAGGAAAATAAGCCTTCTGCAGAAATTAGTAATAAACACTGAACACATGAAATTGAGGAACTGGGGGTGATTTTGAGGTCTGTGAAGGAAGAAGCAAAAGTACCCCCAAGATTACAGGGGAGACAAGAGGAGGGTTTAGACTGGCCAGGGATGGGCACCTTTCTCTTAGACACAGAAAGTAAAGGGCATCACCCAATTTGTAGGGGGAAAAAAGAGGAAAAAAGAGGAAACATTAAAACAATGTTTTAATATCGTCATGAATTGTCATTTGTAAATATAGTTTTAAACAGGGTGTGGTTTAGGACTTCTCACAAATCTATTAAGACCCTAGTTAATTAAATATAAAAATAGATGACCAGGGTGGTCCCTCATTGGCTATTAATGGGAGACTATGGTAGCCAATGAGGACATAACCAGGTCAGGAGCACCCTATGAGATTCTGTGTTAATGAGTCATGCTTGTGATGGTAAACTTTGCTCTTTTCAAAAGGGTGCCTCTTCTTTTCTCATCTGTAAAATAAATAAGGAAAATGGCGCGCATCTTGTATGAATGTTGTGATGATCACATGAGACAGTGCACAGAAAGTCTAACACAGAGTGAGCACTCAATAAATGCTTTTTTATCACTTGTATTCACCCTCCTTCCACACATGTTTGCATGCATTCCTGTACATAGATACCAAACCATGAACCACTTGTGCTTTCATTTTTGTATTTTACCAAAAAGAGTGCTGGGAAAGAAAATATGGGTCAGTGCAAAAGCAGAAAGTAATTAGTTTTGAAAGAGTGATTGGTTTTTCTCTACCATATAACAGATTGAATTGCATATATAAAAATGACAAACTGGCTATTTTTTTTTCCATTTTGAAGAAAAAGTTTCTGCCTTTGGATGATTTCTGATTAATTAATTCTTTCAATATGTATTTTTCATTTATGGTGATTCTATCTCATGCAAATTATATATATATAAGTTAATAAGTATTCCTGTAAGAAAATTGATCTATAGGACTCATATTCTGGTTAAATTAGCAATAATAAGCCACTTTTCAGAGTATGTTACCCACATACAAATAGCTATTAAAAGGCTATGTCTATTTTATAGTAACAAGAGGTGGTGTGATTTGTGTTGGAATTTAGGATGGAGATGTTTTACGTTCCTCAGTCTGTCTCTTGGCATTTTCCCCAATTGATTTCTGGGTAACTCTTTTCTTTGCAATTTAATGTGATTCAGGTTTTAATCATTAATTTCCACTGAAACACATTTATATTTTCTGACATTTCTTCTCTGATTCTCTGCCAAATGTAAAGTCATGCTAAATGAGAGAATTAGAAACAATTATAATCCATGTTTTCTATAGGGGCTGATAAAGGGGGCGGTGACAGGTGGCTACTTTGTCCTAACAAATTACCTTCCATTTCACGCACTTGAATAACCAGAACCAGAATTTAGAGCATATTTAGGTAATGACGTTAGGATTCTGTCTTGTAAAATACCTACTGGAAATGCAGAATTTGGAAAGATTCCGGGAAGCAGTTACTAAGTGTGAATCAAAAGAACAGACTCACTGCTATTCAGGGACAAGATTTGAGGTGGGCCTCAGTAGAAAGCTAAAGCAGTTTGAAGGCGACAGGCAGTTTGATGCATGTAAAATTATACAGCCAATAACCCCAACCAACATTCAACCTGTGTTGAAGGCAATGGAGAATGTATTAGGTTATAGCTTTTGTCTGAATTTTTTTCTAGCTGGGTACGAAAATTGGCCAGATTACTTAATTTAAAGGTCTGGCAGGTGGTAGAAAGGAGCTTATCCATTTCCTGCAAAATCAACTTCTCTAAAAGGGATAAATTATTTAGCCTACAATTGACCTGTTTGTTGCTTCTCACTGTGTTTCGTGTACTTTTCCACATTATGTTCAAGATTTCTATGGCTTTTAAAGTGTTTAATTAAAAGAGCATTAAATTCTTGTGGTGTACAAACTCACAGTGCCCAGGCATAAAGGGAGTTTGAGTCATTCTATTGGAACAAAGAATTACTTAGTTATGGTGCCAAACCCTAGAAAGCTAAGCAAAACTAAATACAATAACGCTTTTGATTTTCAAGGAGAGAGCCCTCTCAGCTTCTATGGCTAAAGATAAAAGTGTTATAGGGGAAAACTTGTCATAATATAACAAAATAGTTATAACAATGAACATTGATGATTTCTCACTAAAATTCAGAATGAATGCTAAGTGCCTCGATGCTCCGAATTATTTAAACCTCACAGTATGTCCATGTTGGGGTACTTCTTTTATCTTCACTGAACATATAAGGAAACCGAGGTTATCAAGAGGCAGAGGAGGAAGGTTAGATATGCCTAACATCAGCATCTGCATGCTTAGACACAAGTTATGCTACTGCACATGCCAGAAAAATACTCTAGACTCAGGGCAGTGCAGATGGTACATGAGCCATGCTGCAAGAGCATCTCCTGGGTCAAATCCTTCATAGGAGTCAAGGCAATTATTAGCTATAGCTCAGTAATGACATTTTCTCTTCATCCTCATGATCTTGTGGATGAGGGAACAATATGTTATTAATCCCAGAGTTACAAGTGATAGATATTCACACAACACTTTGTGGAAGAAAAAAGAAGAACAATGAGTCAAGAGTCCTGGATTTTAGGACAGGACAAGTTACTCGTGATTGCATTTTTTACTTGGTAGAAGAGATTAAATGATCTACTATCTACAGCACTTCTAAAAATCCTGTAGGAATTTCAGAACATGGGGATTTAGTCAGCTTAACCTCTAGAGTTTGTTCAGTTGTGGACACAACGGATTTCAGGTTTTCAAAGGCAGAGTCTATGGTTGCTACATTTTTTTGACAACATACACAAGAAAGTCTAAATGATGCTACTGGGGAAGGACAAAAATAATTGTGGAGGTAGAGAACAGTAGAAAATGTATAAAACAATGATTATAGACACTGGAGAACAATTCCTGAGAAAAGAGAAGAGCTAAGGTGAATGTTACAATTGCCTCAGCTTACTCCCTAGAGATATTCCAGGTCACAGGGCAGGATCCAAAGGGACCATAGTATTTCCTCAAGTGGAGGAGAAAGACTTGTAAATTTGGGGAGATTGTGATGGCTAGAATTTGCAGCAAAGTACCAGGATGGAGAGTTTTAAGGGGAGAACAGAGAAGAAAAGAGAACAAGAGAGATAAAGGAAGTGCTACTCTGGAGGTGTGTATAGGAATCCACTCAAATCTTCAGTTGGATATTGATCAATACATGCCTGTGCAGAAACTACTAATGACAAGGAAGAGGCCATGGGAAAGGAGAAAGAGGCACAAATGTGTAGCTCAGATAAAGCTAGAATAGCCTGTGTTCCCAGAAGTTGGGATTAAAAGACCTCTTTATTCATGAGGCATCACATAAAATCCTGCAAATGATACTGCCTTAGTAGTGGAATCAAATTGGATCTAGACCAGAAGTGTCCCGGTATATCTATCAAAGCTTAACAGCAATCCTTGAAAGGGCGAAACTGATTCCAAGTAACCTAAGTACATCTAAGAAAAAAGTATCAAAATATTTCATAGGAATACAATAAAGTTCAACATCCAAAGTATGACATTTACAACGTATGAGACCTGATATCTTATAAAAATTATTCAACATTCAAGAAAGCAGGAGAATATGACCCATAACCAGGGTGGGGAAATATCAATAAATACAAAAAGACCGCAAAATGACTAATGAATAGAATTAGTAAGCAAAAATGCTAAACAACTATTGTAAGTATATTTTATATGATAAAGAATGTGAATTAGGAGATGGGCATTATGAAGAAAAAAATAAACAATACAGAAAACACACAACATGAGCATGTAACTGAAATATACATTATATGAAATAATAACTACAGTAGATTAATGGAAGATTAGATACTGCAAAGGAAGTATCAGTTAACTTGGCAAAGTAATAGAAACTATGCAAACTGAAAGAGAAAAACTGAACATCAGTGAGCCAGGCAATATAAAGCAATCCAATATATGTGTAAGTGGTATCCTAGAAGGAAAAGAATGTGTGTGTGTGTGGGGGGGGGGGTGTTGCTGTTTTTGGTGGTGGCAATGGTGAGGAGGAGATATGTGAAGAAATAATGACGAAAAATATTTCCAAATGTCAAGAAACCTGTAAAGTCAGATCCAGAAAATTCCATCTATCCCAAGCAGAAGAAATAAGGAAACCACATCAAAGCACCCATTACTGAAAACCAGTGAAAAGAGGAAGTCTTAAAAGCAGCAGGAACAAGAAGGCCCTTTAAATTCAGCAGAATAAATATAAAATGGACAGCAAACTTCTCATAAAGAAACAATGGAGGCAAGAATATGTCTTTGAGGGCTGGGGATTTAGCTCAGTAGTTAGAGTGCTTGCCTGGCAAGCATGAGGCCCTGAGTTCGATCCCCGGCACCCTCCCCCCCAAAGAATATGTCTTTGAAGCATAAAAACAATTCTAAAATCAATCTAGAGTTTTGTACTCACCAGTATATCTTTCAAAAATGAAGGCACAGCAAAAAGGTTTTCAGATATAAAAAAACTGAAGGAGTTAATTAACAACACATCCATCCTACATATTAAAGAAGTTCTTTAGGCAGAAAGAAAAAGAAACCAGATAGAAATTTCTAGATACCCAGAGAAATGGAATACAATATGTGATAATACAGATGGGTTTTTCCCTAATATTTAAAGTCTCTTAAAATATCATTGGTTGCTTAAAGTAAATGCAATAATAATGCTTGGTGGGGTTTATTAAATATTAAGAAATAAGTGTATGGAAACAATAGCACAAATGTAGAGAGAAGCAAGTTGAAGATGCTGATATTTTTGTACTGTTAAGGGGCGTTATAGTATGTGAGGATAGATTGTGATGCGTCAAAGATATACGTAATAAACTGTTCAAAATCAAGCACTGAAAACTGCCAAAGGAGGTATGGTGAATATGGCAACAGAGGAGATAAAATTGAATAATAAAGAAATACTCAGTTCAAAAGTAGGTTACAGAAAAACGAGTGTAAGGAAAACAAAGCAAAATGACTGACTTAAACCCAACCATATCAATAGTTATATTAAATGCAAATTGTCCAACTATATCAATTAAAAGATGTGGATTATTATAGTGGATTTTAAAATGAAATTGATAAACTCTCTCATAGACTGAAGGTAAAATAAAAAGACACAAACTACCTAGAGAAAAATGAGAGCAGGAAAAAATAATCACTGAAGACCCTACAGACATTACAAGAATAATAGAACAATATTACTGTCTTCACATGGCCTTCTCCTCTTCTATCATTTTTAAGGATACCTGTTATTGAAATTAGGGACTTCCTGCATAATCTAGGATGATATCATTTTGATATCTTTCACTTAATTACATTGACATTGACCCTTTCTCAAACTGAGGTCACATTCTTGGGTTCTAGGGATTAGGGTATTGACATCTCTTTAGTGGGACACCATTTAATCTACTGTAATTACATAAAGTATTATTCCATTTATTAACAAAAACTCTAGGTAAGGCATAGTGTGTTATAATGAGAAAAAGTAGAACAGTAATTCAGGGGAGTAGGGAATGGGAGGTTGAATTTTACTATAAAGGAGCATGACATATACTTTGAGTGTAACAGAAATATTCTTCATCTTGATTGGTTTGGTGTTGCATGTCTGCCTGTAGTTGCCAGGTTCACCGAATTTTATGCTTAAAATTGATAATTTTTAAAGATTACCAGCACTTCATTTTGGAGCAACTTTACTGCAAGAGAGCAGAAATAAAATGCAATAATAAATTATATCACTAGACTAGCTTAAGCAAGCTGTACTCATGATTCTTTCTATCCATCTTAGTTTACAAGGGCAAAGAAAACATGGGTTTGAAATGATGGAAAGTGGAGGAAGTAGGAAAGGAATTTAATAAGTTGTTAGGATACAAATTTCAGTATTTATTTTAAAACATGCTTTTAGTGTAAGATATTATTCTTGCTCTCAAAGTGAATAAAGTTCTATTAGGAAAATTGATACAGTGTGATCATATACATGTGTACATTAATCTTGAAGATAAGGCTGTAATCTGCATGATTAATGTTTTGGCAGACCAGTAGGAGCTGTAGGAATTTAGTGATGTGGGAAAAAGTAAAGGACAGAAAATGTTTGTAGTCTTTGGAGAAACTTTACTGTGCTTTGAATATATTCTTTTAAAAAATGTAAAATGATACCTAAAAATGTAACAACTGTACATAATAATAGGACCATATGTGATGTTTCAATATATATATACCATATAGTGTTAATCTGTGTGCGCGTGTGTGTGTGTGTGTGTGTGTGTGTGTGTGTGTGTGTGTGTTTTGCTAGAGACTGAACTAGGGTTTTCCCACTGAGGTGCACCCCTAGCTGATTTCTTTTTTTTTTATTTTGAGACAGGGTCTTGCTAAGTTGCTAAATTGCCAAGGCTGGACTCCAACTCACAATCCTCCTGCCTCAGCCTCTCAGAGTGCTGGGATTACAGGTGAATGCCACCATGCAGGGCTCCATATAATATTCAAATCAGGTTAAACACATCTGTCTTCCCAATGATTTCTTCATGTTGAAAACATTCAATATTCTTACTTCTTACTCTTTGAAGTATACAGTACATAATCGTTATCTATAGCCACCCTGCTGTGTAACAGCACACTACAGCTTCTTACTCCTAACTATAACTTGGAACTTGCTGATCAACCTTTCCATATAACTCCCTAACCCTACTCTCCATAGCACATGGCAGCCACCATTATACTCTCAACTTCTATGAGATCAACTTTTGCTTGGTTTTTGAGACAGAGTCTTTTTTTTTCAAGATTATACATATGAATAAGATCATGTGATACTTATTTTACACAGCACAGTGATCTCCAGTTTCATGCGTGTTGTCACAAACGTCGGGATTCTATTCTTTTTTACAGCCCAATAGTATTGCATTGTACACAAGTACTACATCTTTATTCAATTATCAGTTAATGGACACTTAGGTTGATTCCGTATCTTGATTGTATAATAAAGCTGATCAATAAATTGTAGTATGAACAAAATATCTATTGTTATAAATACTAATCAGAGGTAGGAAGTAATCTGTGAACACAATAAATGAGCAAACTGACTTTTGGTAAGTTAAGAAAGCTTCTGAAACTAGAAATTCCATTCAACCAGCCATTTTCCTTCTAGGTATCTTCCCAAAAGAGTTAAAGACATCATATTACAGTGATACATGCATATCCATTTATATAGCAGCACAATTCATAATAGCTAAATCTTGGAAGTGGACTATATTTCCCTGAACAGATGAATGGATAAAGAAAATCTGCTATGTATTCTCAGTGGAGTACATTCTGTCACAAAGAAGGGTAAACTTGAGTCATTTGTAGGAAAATGGATGCATCTTGAGACCATAATGTTAAATGAAACAAATCAGACGCACAAGCTTTAATATCACATAGTTTCTTTTACATGAGAAACCCAAAATATAAATAAAGAGCAAAATAAAAGATAGATTATAGGAATTAGAGAGATAGATCTTTTGCAAATGAAAGAGCGACCAAGAGTTGGAGGGAGGAGGAGAAGGGGCGGGAAGGAGATGAAAAAAGAATTAAGATGTGCTATGTACTTGCACCAACTCCACATGGGGAATGCAGTCTATGTCCTACAAACACGTACTAGTAAAAAACAAAATTTGAAGAAAAAAGGAACCAGAAGTGCCCAAGACTTGAAGGAAAAGTAAGTGAAGAAGAATTGGAACAGACTCATATCCTTCAGCAACAGGTATTTGTTATCCCTGAGAGTGGATAATCCTGCTCTTCCCTGTTGACACAGTGTGACTGTGTGATTCACTTGGGGCAATTCTTGGTGGATTCGTGAGTACACTGTGTGAGGAACCAGTCTTCATCCCAGTTCCTTTCCCAGGGACAGCACTTGACCCATCCACTGGGGGCCAGACGAAGAAGGAAAGTGATGTAGAGCAGAGACCCTGGTCTTCCTGCGACGGCGCATCTCACGTCTCACGAGTGAGAAATAAATCCATGTTTATTTCAAGACACTGAAATTTTGGCATTATTTGATTCTGCATTTTAACTTTGTTCTAACCTGCAGGCACAGGGAAAGCAAGGGTTATCCAGGACCTTTCTAATAATAGCAGAGAGGTTTGGGGGTTTAAGAGCACTGAGAAGATCACTGTGGCTGAAGCGCAGAAGCCCGGAGACGGAAGCCTTGAAAACCATGAAGGTCAGAAAATGCCAAGTTTCAGAGTCTCAGTAATTTCTTTTTGACAGTGGAGAGTCACTTAAAATTGTAGTGAGGAGGGCAGAATGAAAATGAAGGTGTTAACTAAAGACCCATTTTAATTTAATTACTTCTTTTGGTATCTTATCTCCATTCTTAATCCTACTGTTCCAGAGGTTAGCACTTAACATACAAATGTGAGGGAGCGATGCAGTTCAATCCCGACCACAGACTGATGACATCAGATAGGGGTTTTGAAGAGTATCGAAGAGAAGTTTATATAGGTTTGAGCAAATTCACGGAAATGAACAAAAGGCAGTCTAGGTACACAACGGAAAGCTGTTTATCTCCTCTAGATGTGCACAGAGAGAGCTGAACTTGGGAACTAGAGCTGGCTGATAGGAGGTGCAGTCACACAGCCTGAGCTCAACCCCCAGCAGGAGAAATACCCTAAACTTCCCCCCCAGCTTAAATTTTCTTGCCCACATTGACCAAACCCAGCATGCAGCTGAGGGTACGTTTGCCCAGTCGATGCAGTCCTTAGGGGTTGGCACTCCATGGTCCACATCAAGGTAGAGATGGGCAGAGAATAAGCTGGAGTGCAAAAGGTATTGAGTAGTGAGCACCTCTCCAGTTCCTAATGGGCTGAGGGATGATTTCTTTGTAAATGGATTTTCATTTATTAAATGCTTTTTCTGCATCTGTTGAAAAATAACCATGTTTTTTCATTAATGTAGCAAATTATGTATAATCAGTTTCCTGTTTTCTTGGGATAAATCCAAAACGGTCATTTCATATTTATTGCTGGTTTTGGTGTGCCAATTTTGGTATAAATTTTCTCTTCTATATCATGAGTGAAATTGGCCTTGCAATTTTTTTTTTCTCCTACTACTTTTGATTGAGTGCAATAGAAGGATTAGGTTGGCTTTACAACATGGTTTTGGGAATTTTCTCTCTCTCGTTTTTATTACTGAGAATTTGTATAAGTCAGGAGTTATCTGTTTCTTGAATGTTAGGCTTGGCAATAAAACTATAAAATCTATGAAAAAAGAAAACCTATGTGGTCCTAGTAATTTTATGTGTGAGAGAGGATTTTCCTACTTCTTCATTTTTTTTTTCTGAAATGGATATTGAATGCAGAGCATTTACACTGAAATACATACCCAGCCTCCACCCCCAACCCTTTTTTAAAATGATAGAGGATCTTGCTAAGTCACGATGTATCACAGACTGGGCTTGAACAGGTAACCCTCCTTCCTTAGCCACCCAGAGCGCTCGGCTTGTAGACACGCACCACCACAGCTGCCTTATTGGATTTTTAAAAGACTACAGAAATTTTTCTTCTAAAATAAATTTTAATAAGCTGTATTTTTTCAAAAAAATTACCTTTTATTGAAATTTTCAAAGATTCAATTTCTGGCTTTGCTGATATCTCGGTTATATATGTGTTTTTTATTTCATGAATTTCTGCTCTTTAAGTTTCTTTTATTTCTTTCTTTGGGTAACTTGTCTTTGGATAACACTTTGACACTTTAGTGAGATATTTGCAAATCATTAATTTTGAGGCTTCATATATAATATAAACATATAAATTTATCTCTAAATTTTCATACATGTGATGTTTTTGTTATTTTGTTCTAATTATTTTTTCACCATGCAATGGCTTCTTTATTTTTATATATTTGAATAGAATTATGTTGTGGATTTTAAATTTCCAAATGAAACTTATTTACTCTTAGTTACTTTTTTTGTTGTTGATTTTTAATTTAACTAACTCATGCCTAGAAAAAGAGGTCTGTGGGATAATCAGTTCTTAAAATTTGCCATAGTCAGTTTTATGATTGCACGTATGGCCAATTTTGATAAATATTCAATATATGTTTTAAAAAATATGTATTCTCTAATTGTTGGGTACAATGAATCTATTAGTCCAGCTTTTAAATTATGCTGTTATGTAATCTACACTTTATTTTTTTTGCATGATTCTTTGACAAAGATTTTGTTTGCAAATTTGTCAATAGCTCTAGTTTCTAATTTTCTAGCAAAATTTCACTTTGCATATTTTGAGTTTATTTTCAGAGCAAATTTAGGACTTTTATGTCATTTTTGAACCAAATGTCTTTATTCCTAGTAATGCTTTCTACCCTTGGAGTCCATTTTGTTTCAAATTAGCCATTATCATATATTTTTAATTTTTGAGATTTAATATGTGTGTTTCTTTGAATCATAAGTATGTCTTTTATGAATAACATGCAGGTGGATTTCTAAAACAATTTACTGAAATTTTATAAATACACAGAAATATTCATAAATCATGAAAATGACACAATGAAATTTTTAAAACTGGATTTAATCGTACAATTGATACCAGTAAAAGAAAGAAAATCTTACTACCTTTCCCATGTCCCTCACTCTTCCAGTCATATCCTCTTCCTCCCTCCTACTAGTATCTGACCTTTACCTCACGGTTAGTTTTGCCTGCTTTAGTGCTTCAAGTAAATGGAATCATACTGTGCTCCCTTCCATGCTTATCTTTATAATGTTTGAGAGATTCACCCATGTTGTTGCATGTAGCTGTCAGCTGCTCATTTTCAGTGCTGTATGGGATTCCATTTTATACCATACAGACAGCCCTTGACTCATAATGGCTCAGTTTATGATTTTTCACCTTCCCAATGGTGCAAAGGCAACAGCATTCAACAGAAACTGTGCTTTGAATCTTGAATGTTAGTATTTTCCAAGATAAGATACATATAATGAACTCTTCTCTCACAAGGCTGGGAAAAAGCATGAGCTACGGCTCCTAGTCAGCAATGAGGTTGAGAAGGGGAACAAGGGCAAAGGAACGATGTTCTACTGCGAGCTGTGTTGCCAGGCTGTGATAGGCAGGAGGCTTGGTTTAGTAAATGCATGTTCAATTTAGACAGGTTTATTTTGATATAACCCCATCATAAGTCAAGGAGCATCTGTATACCGTGACTTATTTTCCCTTCTATTGTGGAATGGAGTCTGAGAAATTTCTAGTACTGTATTTGGCTCTTTGTAGTATGCTGCTCAGAACACTTGCGTGCCTGGCTTTGTGTGAAGTAGCATTTTGGTTGGATGCGCACTGAAATGAATTCATATAATTTCTTCTCTTAATTATAAAAAGGTCAAATTTGATCATCTCTCTTTACAAATTATGAACTTTTGCTGATTAGTATTTTAATTTTGGCTTTTTAATTTACAAAGTATTGGATTTTAGTGTATTAGTTTAGGTTCTACCAATATTTGTCTAGTATTAGCCCCATGTTTCACAATATATTTACATATTGTCCCTTTTTTTGGTTTGTTTGTTTGCATCATAGACTTCCCATCTGCAAAATTTCCCTGTGCCTAAGGTACTCTTTAAGATTTCCTTTCCCTGCCTCCTGCCAGCTAACACCCTCAATTTCTTGTGTGAAATGCGTTTATTTCTCATTTATTTTGAGAGTTAAATTTGCTGGGTGTCGGTTCTTATTTGACAAGAATGAAGGGAGCAGATATATTTCCAAGAATGTTCTCTTGTTGCTTCTCATTCCTAAGTTATTCACAGTCTCTGGCTGCTTTGAAGAACTCTTTCTCTGAGGCATTCGGTAGTTTTGCTTGATGGGCCTAGATGTATCTTTATCCTGCTAGAGAATTTGTTGGTTTGAAAGTTCTAAGGATTTCACCAATTCTTGAACAGTCTGTAATTATTTGATATTACTTTTTGCATATTCTATTGCCTCTTTCTAAAACTCTAATTAGATGTATCTTCTTACTTTGTGTGTCTGTTAAACTCCTTTCATATTTCCCTGACTGTACCCTGTATTTTTTATTTAGCTTTGTCTTCAGATTTCTTTCTTCAACCATTTATAACTTGTTCTTTAATCCATCAAGTATGTAATTTCAATTATATGTTTTATTTCTACTAGTTCTATTTAATTCATTTTTAATGTGCATAGGTTTTACAGCTTCCTATTCCCTAATTACATTTGATTACATTTTCTAACAATTCTTCTGTGTTTTAAACACAACATAGTGCTTACCCCACCCCTTCATCTGCATACCCATGGTCAACTGTGATAAAAAATATTAAGTAAAAATTTCAGAAATAAATAATGAATAAGTTTTAAGTAACTTTTATTACAGCATATTGCTATAATTGTCCTACTTTATTGCTAGTTACTACTCATTTCTTTTTTTTTTTTTTTGGTGCTGGGAATCAAACTCAGGCCTTGTGCTTGCAAGGCAAGCACTCTAACCACTGAGCTAAATCCCCAGCCCCTGCTCATTTCTTATTGTGTCTGATTTATAAATTCAATTTTGTTACCAGTATTGATATACAGAGGGAAAAAAAATGTAGTGTACATAGGGTGCATTACTCTCTGTGGTTTCAGATATCAGTGGAACATCCTGGAACATTTTCCTGTGGATGAAAGAGGGCTACTGTAATGCTATTTCACGTTTTTCATTGGATATTTACAATATTTAAAGCTTTAGACGTCCATTTCTATTAATAGTGCTTTGTCTGCATTTCAGTCATTATAACTCTTTGGTAGTTTATGAATTTTGGTTGTTGAATTGTCCATGTTCCCAGATTTTTATCTGTAGTATGTTTGTCAGTACTGGTGCAAGTTGAATTCTTTCTCAGATTAGTTGTACCTGCTGCTGTTAATCACCTGGCAATGCACTCAATAGCCAGGTCAGACTAACATGTCCCAAATTTCAGTTGCTTGACACAATGCAGGTTGATTTCCTCATTCATGCAGTCTGTTGTAAATTGAGGGAAACCTCCAGGACACATGTGTTCCATAGAAGACGATTGAGTTTCCAGCGACTAATTTTGTAGCTGATTAATGTGGAACACATGTCTTTGTTAGTCTTGCCTCATCAACTCCACCATTGTGCTCAGAAATAACTCATGTCTTTTACACTGAAAGCCAATTGGTCAAATTTAGTCACCTGGCCCCGCCCAGTTGAATGGGTGCTGGAAAATGTAAGACAGCTTTTGGAATACTCAGCGAACACCATTGTTTCTTCCATAACAAAAGCCAGAAACACTTGACTTGAATTATGCACTTCAGTCTTATGAACTATAAATCATAAGTTCAAAATGAAATATGTATGAAGACCATCCTGGAAAAACGAATTATTACAGGAGATTTTTCCTTCCTTTGATACCCAGACTGAGATAAATATGTTCCCAAGCTGTCCTCTTTTGCATGCCAATGTTTAGGTTTTGTTTAACTTCACTCTGAATGTGTCATCCTGTAACATTTCAGGGTTCCGTGGAGCCCACTTCTTAGATTCTCTAGAGAATGGCTGTGTCTCATACCCCGTATCCCTGCGGGGGCAGCCAAGGCCAGATGGAAGTCTGAAGTCTCCCCAGTTCAGCAGTCACTCCCAGAGCAAGACTGGCCCTGCCTTGGCCACTTCTCCAGCAGAAGTCCTGCTTAACCTTTGTTTTGTAAGCTCAGGAGACTCCTCACTCTTGTAACAACTCACGAGTTTATTTAAAATAATGCTTTTCATTATTCCTTAGCATTGTAGTTGTCTCCATTAAGAGGGTCACTCAGGAAAGGAGTCTACTGTTAATAACTCCAAATTATTTATTGTGTTCTTAGGAATATATTATTTAGTTTATCCATATAATAGCATATTAGTTAAACTCAGGAAGAATTAGGTTATTTGAGTTGAAGTAAAACTGAATGAAGAGTATAAAAATGATCATAATTCTGTAACCTGGTCACCTTAAAATAACTTTGAATAGATATAAGTTGTAATTATTTGATCAGCTAGTGTGTAGATAAAAAAAATCCTGCCTAATATTTCAAAAGCCTACGTTAGAGAGAGAAAAATATCATGATAAATAAATCTGATGTGAGTTTTCATTCAATAGTAAATAGTAAATGTTATCTATATCTTAATGGGTAATTGACAAAGAAATGACTTAATATTTTGCCGTTTATCTTATCTAGCCATTTGAAGTAAACCACAGACATTATAAAAATAAGTCAGTTGCTCTTCTTGCAAAACAAAACAAAATATTTCCAGGTTATGGTAGCACTTTTCTCAATCTCAATTCAATAAAACCACTAAACTTAAATCTATCCTTGGTATTAAAACCAAAGATGATGTTAAAACCTTTGAAAGTGAATTTGTCAATGAATAATGTATTTTTCTTAATTGGTTAGTGACATTAAGTTGTGTGAGTCTCTAATTATCTTTAAAAATGTCATTTTAGTGTTCTTATAGATTATAAAAACTTAATTGTTAATTTTTATTTTTTGAGCTTGGGATATTTTCATTCCATTGTGTTTAATAACTTTCATTGAAAAAAAATGATTAAAACATTCCTAATGTGGTTCACAGGATTATGTGGAACAATAAAAGGGGTCTGTGAGCTAAGGCAGGATGGAAAGGCCGGTCTACTTGATGCCATCTGCACTAGTTAGATTTTTCCTCTGATGAGTCAGATATCAAGAGATGGGTGGGGGGCACATCAGATCAGGGGGAGCAAGAAGGGCAGGCAGAATCAGTGAGTCGTCCCCAAAATGGGGAAGAAACTATCTTTCAAGCTCACCCCAACGGAGAGGAAATGAGAGGAATCGGTGGCTGGGACTACATGGGCAGCTGTATGGCGATGCTTCTTGGTCAGCTGTCCTCTTCCCCCCAAACTTTATTTTTAATGTGGTAGCTGATATAGGGATGAGGGTTCTAGTCTAGCGTCTAGCATGCCTGTCTTCCTTATTTCTACTCTTCACAATAGACCCCATGGTTTCAATTTAACCCAAATTGTTTTTCTTTTTGTCATTCTGGAAGTATAAAACCCAGCAGAAGTTAAAAGAATAAGATTTATGTCAGAAGTTTAAAGGCATCTGGAAAAAAGAAAAACACGAGAAAAACAGGCTTGCTTGCAGCCTGTATTGTATAATTAATTCATTGATGAACATAGTGCTTAGCCAAAAGGAAAGACTTTTCTTTGGGAATACTGGGTGTTTCACGTGGAAATGAGAAGCCACTGGAGACACAGATGGCAGATTTCTTCCTAAGCCAAAAGGCTGCTTAGATGAGACCAAAGGCAAGAGAAACACTTTTAAATTTTCATGCCAACAGCACAGTAGGGTAGCAGTTTTTCTTGGTTTCTGTAAACCACGCAGATTTACTAAAACTTAACTCTGTCACATACATAGAGTCTGGTAAAGCTGCACACTTGGACTTTTATTTTTTAACTTCTTCTCCAACCCTCTACTAAATGTTAGTTATTTGCCAGAGTGAAGATGAACCACGGCTTCTTAGGGGACCTCAAAACATTTTTCAAGAGCTCAGTTCATGCTTTCATGATAGAGCAGGAAGAGGAACGATAATTTCTACTTTAAAAAGGTCACTATTTATATTTTTTCTGTAATCTTTGCCCTATTGCGTCAGACATAAGGATTCATTCTCTTTGAGCTAATAAAATGTACAAATGTAGGACAGATTTCAGTGAACATTTAGTTAGGTCAATGAGAAAAGCCAGTATAAAAGGTGTCTCCAATTTTTTCCCAGGCTAAGTAGATCTTTCAATTCTTTAATGGCTAGAGCTGCTTCTTAATAATTTTGAGACACTGACAATTAGGTTGACCTCTACTTCAGGCGGGCTTGTGCCCAGTCAAAGGTTGGGATTTCTATTATTCTGCGGGAGAAGGGAAGAATAGATATCGAGGAACAACTAGCAGCCTCCCTCTGATGTGAGGATATGTATCCTGTAAGGCTTGTGGTGCATACAACACGTAGAGCACCTTGTAGGAACTGTAGGTTGTCACTGTTCTCATATCTCGGAGATGTGGGAATTTATGAAGACATGCAAAATACAGATAATAGCAATGGTTTATGACAGCTCCTGTAGTCTGAGTGGATGGGATAGAGAAAGATTGAAATTAACGCCCAATTTTAATTTGATGTTAGAAAAATCTAATTAATTATGAAGTGACAGTGTAGTAGATTAAAACAAAATTTATAGATCTTCCCCCTGCGGTTCACATTTGTCGTTGCCTCTTTGGCTGCCTTAGGTTGAACTCTTTTACAAGGTACCATCCGATTATTTTATTCTGTTACGTTCGGTAGGGCTTATATATTACTGTCACACCCTGAACTTGGTGAGCGGAGAAGTGGGTGGTAAAACAGAGATAGAAGAGAGAGGAGGGCCAAGTTTCACGGTGAATAGTTGAAAGAAGTTACATAAAAACTGTTACACTCAGTAGCTCTGTTGAATCAGGGTGCTAATACTTTGCGGACAGGAAGGAGAGTTCTCCAGTCAGATATTCCTGAATGATTGTCTCGTCAGTATCAGAGCAGCCCTGCCTGGTGTTCTCTCTCTGACATCCGACGGTGGTGAACTATCACGTTGGAGAGCAGGAATGAGAGCAATTCATCACGAAGTGAGTACCACAATTGCACTTGCCTGCACTCTCACCCTGGGCTCTGTGGACGCAGTCGTTCTAATTATGGCTTGTTTTGCTGCTTTGCCTAATAGAGGTTGCCCTCAGAGTGAAGGGGACTCTGGGGGATGGAGTCAGAGTCAGGTCTCCAGGGCCCCTTTCATGAGAGTGGAGGGATACGCTCTCCTAGTCAGCTTGCAGGCCTGCTGGAGTGATGTCTGCCCTCCCTTCCTGCGGCAGTCTGCCGTTGCCGTGGCACTCTGGATCGTCTCCACTTTAGACTAGATTGATTCTGCAGCAGTGTCAGAGGTAACAGTGGCCTTGTGGCTGTCTTGCCAAGGTGGAGACTCTTAAAGCAGCTCTTCTTTCTAGATCTAATGAGTTGAAGTGATGCCCAAAGGACTCTTCTAGTCCTTCCTTTGTTCCCTCTTTCCTTCCTTGCTTCCTTCCTTGCTTTCCTTCCTTCATTCCTTCCTCCCTCCTTCCCTCCATCTCTCCCTCTTTCCTTCCTTTGTTGGGCATGGATGCCTTTGGATACTGCTCTGCCCCTCTGTCAATCATCTCAGCTTAAGTCAGTTGGAGACTCTGATGATGAAAGAAGCAAAAATAGCAATTGTGGATCAGGGGCCTTTTTAATGTTTATTTGTACACTGCAGCAGATTGCAGAGCGAATGGAGCCTATTATAAAGTGTCTTCTTTATATTACTTAACCCATCATTTGGAAAGCAGAAACTAGGGCCACACTTTCCTGTCCCTGGTGTGTGATGCAGCTGTGGACTTAGAGAGGCTTAAAACAAACAGTTTGGACACCAGTTTCCTGCCAATACATTGAAACAGTTTCTTAATTTCATCTATCAATCTTGAGCAAAATTCTTTAATATTTTTCAATTTAGACAATATTTGGTGAGGAAAAGTCAGCTATTACCTCTGCTCGACACTACATAAATATTTCCAATAAGTGTGTGAGTTCACTTGGTATATTCTTTGGTTGAGGGTATACATCACCCAAGTCTGAATATTATAACTGATTTTCACAATTCCATAAGAAGAAAGACTTAAAGATTTGAGGCAGATTCTTTGACTAAATTCTCCCTTGAATGTGTCTTGGCGGGTGTATCAGTCATGTTTGCTAGAGAAACAGACACAATATGAGATATACAAATATATAAGAATTTACAGATCAGCTTACGGCGACTGCCCACAGAGTCAGGTGTGGAAGAGAGCAAAAGGTCTATCTATGCACTGGAGATCTGAAGGATCCAGTTGAAGGCCTGGAGCTCACTGTAGTGTTCTGTGCGAGTCTGTATCAGGAGGCCGAAGGGTCTGTGCTAGAAGGCTGAAGAGTCTGCACTGGAAGCCAAGAAATGATGTCCAAGCTGAAAGCAAAGACTGGAGCTCCTCTGAAGAAGACAGCTGCAATCCTTCCTTCTTTCTTTCCTTTTTATAGCATTCTGGTGACAGTCCTCCCTCAGTTGAATGTTCTACACCCAGAACTATGCCGAGACAATTTAGCTAGGCGTTATTTATGTGTGAAGTTGACACAATCAATCAACTAGCACAAGGTTGCCGGTCAGCCCTGCTTCTGCCATGCCGCCCTGCCTCAGACCCAGCGGACTATAGACTGAAACCTCTGCAGACTGTGAGCTAATAAACCTTCCTTCTCCTAACTTTGGGTGTCAAGTATTCTGTCCCAACAACGAGAGAAAAGTAACTTAAACAGAAGTATGTTGAAAATGTTTCGAAAGACTCCTTTGTAGACCTATGTAGATTTATGTTGCTTACTTCACATCCTGGTTATTTTTTTCATTGTGGACCAAAATACCTAGTACTTACAAGTTAAAGGAGGAAAGGTTTATTTCAGCTTATAGTTTGTAAAACTCTCAGTCCATAGTTGTCTGGCTCCAAGGTAGGGTGGCACAGCAGAGGAGCATCACAGAGGAGAAACAGTCCATGGCAAAGCAGGCAGGAGACAGTGAAGCAGCAAGCAGGAGCAATAGAAGCAGCAGTGAAACAAGCTTTCCCTTCCCTTTTATCCCATCCAGGGTACAAGGCTTTTGGATAGTGCCACCCACACCCAGGCTGGGCCTTCCCATTATCCACACCCAGAACTATGCTAATTCTAATCAGTGTATAATTTAATACCACACAACCTTAATCCCCATATCATACACCTTAGATCCAGCCAGCCCTGAAAAGACCTACCTATGAGCATGCAAGGCTTTGTGGGGATATCTAGACATAAGCCCTAACATTAAAAAAAATTATAAATTGATACAAAGGTTTTGTTAACCCAAGGAGCTGCAAACACAAACTGATTCTTTTATTATGTCTTTAAATTTTTAGGTAGATCTTGGTGTCATAGTTTTCTGCTTTTCCACGTGTTGCATCTTTACTGAGGACGTGTAGGATACCCATCAAGAGAAGTGGACTCCCTACTGTCGGTACAGAGTGTGGCTCTCAGCATTGGCTTTTACCAGGTCTAGGGCAGAAAACATACTGGGATGTAGGTAAGACTATAAACCAGTCATCTGACCTTTAATTACAGTGTGGTTTTGGGGGAGATTACTTCATCTTTCTGAGTCTCATTTCCTTTTGCATTTAACACTTGTAAGTCAAGTCCAGAAAATAGAAATAAATAAGTATAGAAACTCAAATCAGAGTGGAGAAAGAGTTGCATTTATGAACTTCACATAAAACAGGAAGGAGCTGGTAGAAAAAATAATCCAAGCAAGAAAAATGTGCCGGAACTTGAGAAAGTAAAGCAAAATGGTATTGGAATCCAAACCAGAAATCTCACCTAGAAATGCAATCAAAGAATTTGAGGGGGCTGGGGATTTAGCTCAGTGGTTAGAGTGTTTGCCTCGCAAGCATGAGGCCCTGAGTTCAATTCCCGGTACCAAAAAAAAAAAAAAAATTTGAGAATTAAGCTATGGTGTAAGCAAGGGTCTGGATGCTGGACGGGAGGTTGAGTAGCTTGGATGAAACTTTAGATCAAGCTATTGGAAGACAGAATTCCTTACTGCTTGAAGGGGTCTTGGTGCAACTGTAAGCTTGATTCTACAGATGAGAAATGAGGGGAAATCGTGGGACACTGCCATGTCTGGAAGATCAGCTTTAAGATGTTTCGCTTTCTTGTTAGACATGAAATTCACTTCTCAAGCAGGAAAGGTTGAATATGCCCAGTAAAATAATGTGGAAAAATATAGCACTCCTATTAAATAGTTGATATAATCAGAAATATGTCATTTTATACAAAGTTACTTTTTTATATTTTTGTGAATTTCTATGATTCTAATAATAGTTTTTTCCATCAATATAGTGTAATGTGGGCATTGCTTTTCTCTCCTTTATATCACTCTTAATAGGCAAAAGTGATAATTATATTTTGTCTTTCCCAGAACCTTAGCATAGAACAAGTAAATTAGGCTTGGTATACATTTATATAACTTTTACATGCACTAATTTTTACATGAAACACAGAATCCTTTAAATACAAAGCATCTTTTCATAAAGGGCCTAGTAATCCACCAACATCTAATTTGTAAATTTGGACACCCAAGAATGTAGTAAAATATAACTTATCATTTCACCCTCACTAGGAAGAATTAGTGCTGTGGGCACTATTTAAAATACTAAGCTGTGCAAAGATCAGAATATGGAAATATAAAGGTACATATTACTTACTTTTACAATGAGTGTCTTTCCACTGCAAACAGTTAAAAATTGTGTTTGGTCTTTGCTGATGATTTTCACACTTACTCACTGGTGCCCGTTTGAGTAACTGTAACAGAATGATGGGGAGAATGCATCAGGATTTCTTAGTGGTTAAGAAAAAGAGACTTTTCACGCCAAAAACCAAGAGTGTTTCTTTTCCACAGTGAGAGGTGTATAAATGTTTTGAGCAGTGATTTCATCGCTAGCAAAGTGAGGGAATCAAAGTCATAGTTCTAGGTGGCAGGTAGTTTGGATCAGAGCCAGTTTCAGCACCATCAAGCAAGCGTTCATGGCTCGTCACTAGCTCAGATGGCTATAACTCTCAAGTTTTCTGCAGAACCTAAGACATTCAAAAGCCGTGGGAAAGCCATGACTGCTGAGGCTAGTCAAGTAGATTTCCCTGTTTGCACAGATACAGGCACTACGTTCTTGCACTTTACAGGCTTAAAACAAGAGATTGTTGAGTAGAATCTTGTTCTGCTTAGCCCTCTTCGGATGACATTTTCAATTTTGAAACTTCTCTAGTTCACAAGGCTAATTGTGCTCATTTATGAGACTCCATCTGTACCATCTAATGTGGTTAGTTAAGTTTTAATTAGAGTCAAGTCATATATAAGAATGTTTTTCGGTCAATGAGGCACAACATATTCAGTGGTGGCTGTACTGTATCGTCCAAGTATGCAGTGGATTACACCGTCTAGGTTTGTGTATGTGTACTCCCTAATGTTCTTACAACATAGTTGCTTATAGATTTATTTCTCAAAACATATCCCTATTGCTAAACAACACAACATATGATTTCAATCAAGCTAAAATACAATTAAAAATTCAGTTTTTCAGCTGCAGTCATCATATTTCAACTGCTCAAAAGCCACTTGTGATTAGTAGCAACTGTAGTGGATAGTGCACTAGATAAAGAACATCTCCATTATTGTAGATAATTTTATTAGACAGTGTTATAAATCTCATTTTATGACCATAAGACATCTGAGTGCATTTTAGATCTGGCGTGTCATTAAAAAATGTGATCTTTTGGTTAGATCTTCATCATCGATACATACATTTTAGAAGACTGACTCTATGGGCCTTGAACTTGGATTAGTGCAACTTTAAGGGGAGTTAACTTTCTAAGGATCAAGTCATTGAAACTTGAATAAGATGACCTATGCTCATAAAGTAGATGTGAAATGAATAAATAAATCCAGGAAAAACACTGTAAAAAGTACTAGTTAAGATCAAACTTAGAAACGACTCAAATTTTAAATGACTGATGCTCTGCAGAATAAACATATAGTGGCCAATGCCATGAGCTGCAGAACTCGGGGATTGTTAAAAGGAACAAGCGTTTTCTTTCTCTTTTATTTGGCCACAGTTTGTTCTGATACTGCATATGGAGGCCACTAATGCAGATTGGATATGTCCCTTCTTGTCTTAGGTACTGATAGGTTGGCTTGGATTTACTGCCTTCGTCCATTGTTGATTGGTTCATTTGGCAAAAAGAAAATTGTGAATAAATAAACGCAGAGTACAAATTGCATAAATTATGGTTACTGGCATTTTTTTCTTATTTAAAAAAAACTGGCTAATAAAATTGCACTTATGGCGTATGATATTTTGAAATATTCGTATATTGTGGAATGGCTAATTTAAGCCAACACATTTTACCTAACAAATCAAAGAAGCATGGGGATATTTTATTTCTTCTTTCTTCTTACTGGTGACACAGCCATTTATTTTTCCTTAAAGAATCATTTCACAAAATTACCGGGAAGCTTAGCAATGACAATTTAAATATATTCAATTTTCTTTTCAGTAAATAGCATAGCATCATAAAAAAATATTTCACTGAGTGATTTTTCAAATCATTGAACACTGGTTAAAGCTGCTTTGAATTGTAGATGTGGTAAATTTGACTTGGCGAGAGGAGACATTCAGGCTAACACACAATTTGGGGTATTAAAATTAGAGGCCCAGGGTTAGGCTTCTCATGTGGGGCATCTGCAATGAGTCGGAAGTTGGCATCGCCAGCATGTTCATAGCATATTGCAAAATGTAGGAGCAGAGTTTTAAACCACAATGTTTTCTAAGCGTCAGTTTATTTAGCCACATTGAGGATTTACCAGGAAGATATGACAATGAATGAGTCATGCTCAGTGTTGGCCTCTCAAATAAAGAGAAAACTGGCAGTGAAAAATGGCTTGAATACTTAATTTTTTAGGTGCTAACAATCTCTAGAGGAGGGATGTAGAGATTTTTCTGTACAAAATAATTAAAGCATTGAGGAATTTCTTGGAGTGATTTCATTTCACAGATGATGAACTTCAAGTGTCTTCCATCTTCTTCTATTTTTATCTTAATCCTAGCTTACCATCTTGATAAAATATATATCAACAAACCAATGAATGGCAGGTGTGTGCATGCGTGTGTGTATGTATGTGTGTGTGCATGCGTGTGTGTATGTATGTGTGTGTGCGTGTGTGACTCAGTTTACAGGCCTGTGAGACAATCTCTGTACTCAGCGGGTTTTTAACTGTGTATTCTTGGAATAAGATCTTATATGTTATTGAGTTGGTTAAGAAATTTCTGAATTTGCACTTTAAGGAGATATAGAATTAATTTCAGAGTATGTTGGTTTAGGGAAATAAATGATAAAATATCAACTTTAAATCACTTAATACCAGGAAAGGAGGTTTATTAATTTACCTATTGCTGCATAACAATTTCTCCAAAATTTGATGGCTAAAAGCAGTATCTATTCTTGTCTTACGGTTTCTAAGAGTCAGCTTTTGGGAGCAACTCGTTGGGTGATTCTGGATCAGGGTCTTCCATGAAGTCAAGACCGAGATATTGGACAGGACTGCAGTCATCCGAGGCAGAGCTGGGCAAATGTGTCTGCTTCCAGTCTCACTCATGTGGTCATTAGCAGGACCGCTCAGGTCCTTATTCTTGGTTTCACTTGCTCTTCACTTGCTGTTTAGGCATTTCCAAAAGGAACTCTGGGCATGTTCACAACGTGTGGCTGGTTTCTCCACAGTATGCAATCCAAGAGGAAGAGTGTGAGGCTGAAATCACTAGGTCTTCTATGACTTCTCCTCAGAAGTACCATTCCATCACTTTTGCTGTGTCTTATTGATCACATAGACTGATGCTGGTAAGATGTAGGAGGAAGGTATATGGAGCAGGAATCTCAAGATGGGAGAATCACTAGGCCCACAGTGGAAGTTTGTTACTGCAGAGCAAGTGATCTAGAGCAACTTGATTTTTATATATGCAGGTGTGTGGTCCAAAATATTTGGCAGTAGAACTCTGACTTTAAAAACTGGGACATAAATTTTCATTTTGTTTCATAGTCTCAGTGAACATTTTTGAATTTACAGCAATAGATGTGCTGTCATTCTGTTACCTGCCTCAGAAGAATGAAGTTCTCAGAAATAGTCATACTGACACATGTTGGAGTTAGGTAGGAGGGATATATTGTACAATCTATTAAAATTCATGCGTGAAGAAAATTCAGGCACCTTGAATGACGTGGGGTGTGCTGGCCATCAGAATTTGCTTCATTTGGGTGATGTCGTCATTACAGGTCTCTTGAGGTTTGATGACAGTTGGGAAGTAGCTTTTGACTTGAGTGGGTTGATTGATTAGCTAGTCTTTAGATTTCTTTCCTTTGGCTGCACAAAATTGGAAGATGTGACTCAGAACCATTCTCATAATTTACTGTGCTGGAAAATTAGATGGACATAAATTTCAAACAATCAAATATAAAATAACAAGCAAAATCACAAATGTAGGAATTGAAGACCACTCCAGGGTGGTTTATCTTACATCTTCGCCTGTCAATGGTGGATTCTCCGAGCTTCTTCCTTATTGCACATTGTCTCTGGCGCATCTAGCAAGTGGCTCGGAGATTCCCATCTACTCATCTTCAGGGACTCTTTCCATCCCAACATGGCAGATACTTTGGGAAGAGTTTACACGCCATCTGCTATTGATTATATGATATTGGATCAGATTTGAGCCTGCTCTAGCCCCTGTAGCATCCTCTTTGTTTCTATTGTTAAACCAGGTTTGCTAAGAATCCGCATGGGACCTCTCCACTTTCTTTAGCTTTCAGACACTGAAGAAACTGCCCTAAACATGTGAATGGCAACTGTTGGACTTTCACTGGCAGTATATTTAATATCCTAAATCTAGTGCCCATGTGAGTTTTAGGGAGAAAGAGACAACCAAATGAGGAACTGAGGCAAAAGAAGCTGGAAGTCTATCTTACTTTTGTGGAAATATCGATGGGCTCAAAATCAGCTAAGTCACTAAATTGCTTTTTTTTTTTTTTTTAGATTTTTTTTTTTTTCGAGGGAGGATGCTGGGGATCCAACTCAGGGCCTTGTGCTTGCTAGGCAAGCACTCTACCACCTGAGTTAAAACCCCAGCCCCTGAATTGCTTTTTGAAGTAGGACATGTTGCCCACCAATCTCCAATTTGCTCCAAGAATAGTGATTTTATTTAATTAATTACTAAAGAATCAACTTCGTGTTGAAATTTTTATAACTGCCAGTCAAAGTGGTGAATCTTCAAAATAATTACACCAGAAATGTGGTCAAGAATGGATGAGGATAGTCTGAGAGGAGGAACTGAGATTCTCTCAGCCCCATCTGTTCTCTAGGCCATTTCTAGAAAGCTCAGGGATGCTATTGGTTTTGCCGATTTATATTTAGAATCTTAATCACCAGACTATGGTGGGAGGCAGTTTTCCATTTTCTTTTTTTTTCTCTTTTATTTTTTTACCAAGAACATGTATTGGTACATTGCATACATAATGATCACATTCATCATGATTATTTTGTACCTATACATGATGTATCTTGGTTTTCCACCCCTCCCTTCTGTTCTCTCTTCCCTATTTACACCAGGTTTATTTACATTTTTCCATTTTTTCCCTTTCCCCTTTCTTTCCTTTTTCCTTTCCTACTTTTCCCCATTCTAACTTTCTAGTTCTCCTCTCTTTTGAATATATCTTCCTTTTATATCATACCTATTACACCTCTTTGCCCTTATTTACACTTATGGTTTCTCATAACGAAGAAACAATACGATGTGTACTTATGAGTGTCTGATTTATTTCACTTACGAGTATGTTCTCAAGGTGCATCCATTTACCTACAAATGTCTCTAGTTTATCCTTTTTATGGCAGAGTAGTGCTCCATTGTGTAGAAAAACCACATCTTCTTTAGCCATTCGTTAGTTGTTGGGTATTTGGGTTGTTCCCAAGACTTAGGTATTACAAATTGTGTTGCTATGAGCATGGCATATATCGCTGTGATATGATGATTTTAATTCTTCTGGGAAGGTACCAAACAGAGGAATAACTGGATCAAATGGAACCTCTAGTTGTAGTTTTTTTGAGGAATCTTCACAGTGATTTCCACAGTGGTTGGACCAGTCTGCATTCCCACCAACAGTGGAGAAGGGTTCCTTTCTCCCCATCAACCCACCAGCATTTGTTATTGGTTGATTTTTTGATAATAGCTCTTCTTTCTGGAATGAGATGGAATCTTAACGTTGTTTTGCATCTCTTGAATGACTAGTGATGTTGAACACTTTTTCATCTATTTATTTACCTAAAACTAGATACATGTTTCTCATCGTGTACTAAACTAAAATTGAAGGGGGTCAAAGATCTAAACATTAAAACAGAAACACTACGTCTACTAGAGAATAGAAGAGGAAGAGCTCTCAAAGACATAGGGGTAGGAAAAAATTTATGAACAGAACCCAGACTGCACGGGAAATAATAACAAAGAATCAGTGCTTGGGACCACATCTTATAAAAGGGTTTTGCACAGCAAAAGAAATCACCAGTAATGTGGGGCAAAAACCCACAGACTAGGAAAAAATGTTTGCCAGATGTCCTCAGACAAAGGTCTAACATCTAAAATATACAAAGAACTCAAAAAAATCAAACCTCCCAAATTTAAAGACCTAAAAATGAGCATCTGAAATGAATAAACATTTCTCAGACGAAGAAGTTTTCTATTTTCTGAGAGCACTGACTTGTCAAAAACAACTAGAACAGGAAACTACTGGATAGGAAAATTCCACCAAATAACTACAAAGCTAGAGAGAAGCCTTTAGAATGAGAGAATTCAGAAGCAATGGAGGCTGCTTGGATTGTATTTGTTATGTGACTTGGATGTGTTAACACATCTTCTACCTGCTGTGATGAACGAAACAAAATTTGCTTGCATTTATTTACTTACTTACTTGCTCCCAACTGTAGAAAAAGCTCTTACCACTTGAGATTGCTCCGAGCTGCACCGGAGGAAGTGCTGTTCCACCACAGCCCCTCTGCGAGGCTTTATCCTACAGAAGCACCTTAGCTATTGCTGAAGGCAACCGAAAGGAAGAAAAGATTTCTCACACTTACAAGTATTGCCCGTGAAAGCTTTCTGCCGAGACGAGATGGTATCTCTGAATAACTTTTGTTTTCCCCAAGCAACTGCCATGGTGTAATTAGGCTTCAGCTGACAGGCTTTATGTTAATTTAAGATAAAGGGCTCTGCTGTGGCTAGTTGAGAGAGTACTGATCAGGGAGTATCTGACTCTGGTTTGCATCTGTCCTCTACAGTGATGCTGTAGTGGCTGAGATGGCCCAGATAGGCCTCTCTGTCCCTGCTTGGAAACATCCACAGTCCCTTCTTGGGTGAGTAATTTCCCCGTGACACTGATCTCCATTCACTCCTGCAGAGTTCAGCCTAACCTACTATGAATCAAAACCATTTACTTATCAGATGAACCAATAATAAAACTAATGTATTAAAAACAGGCTTATACCCATTACAGGAGAGTGCCTTAGAAAACACACCACATCAGAGCTGCGACAGACCCAGAGAATGTCTATCCCAACGTCTACATTTTATATGAACTAGTAAAGGACCAGAGAGGAGGAACCACAAACTGAAGGTCACCCAGATTTTAGAATTGGGACTGAAATTCCAACCTTTTGTTTAAACTTCTGTTTGTTTCCCTCTCTGTCCCCCTTTGTGTTCCTTCCAAAAAGACTGGATTAAATTTACCAACTAACTTCAATTCTTTAAGGACAGGACAGGAAGGAGCAGTGCAAGGAGGTTGGAATGGACTTTTTTTTTCCTTTTTTTTTTTGGTGCTGGGGATCAAACTCAGGGCCTTGTGCTTGCTAGGCAACCGCTCTATCACTTGAGCTAAATCCCCAACCTGGAATGAACATTTCTGATGGGCTGACATATCTGGCTCATGCTGTGGATGGAAGACAAAACCTGGCATGTGGGAGGGACAAAGGGAAGACCTAATGACATTATTGGATGACACTGAATGATGCCCACACACCAATTTGTGCATTTACTACTTCAAACATCTTGAAGATTCTCGTTCCATATCCTCTATGACTTTATTATTTTCGGTCATCCGGCATTTCTCTTCCCACCTTTGTTGCATTCCCTCATGGTCTTTTATTTTCACTTCTTTGTGATTGCGTTTCCCTTAGGTTCTCATGTCCTTCTTTGTGTTTTGATGTCTCCTCCAATGTAGCTTCAGCTGAACAGTTTTCTGCTTCATAGGTTTGTGATGATAATTGAATTCAAACATGGAAACATTTGAGACAATTATTTGATGCACAATAATATAGTAAACACTGCTAAAGGGTGGCTTCTTCCCCTCACATCCTTATTCTACTTCTTTTCTTATTTTTATCTTTATACTGTACTCATTTAAGATGCTCTTACCATCTCCTGTCACTCGGTTCTATTTTCCACTTGAAGCATATTCCCTGCTGCTGTCTTTTCTTGTAGATGTGATATAACTTCTGGTGAGCCGCTTATCTGAGAGGTCTTATACCTTCTTAATGGGAAAAAGAAATCAGATTATTTTATTTTTATTCATCATTTAAATTTATATCATGCATCCAGAAAAAACTGTATTTTATAATAGTTGCTTTGAAGAAACTATGTAACTTATTAAACACTTATTATACAAAAAAGTCCATTTTAGCCCTCTTAAATTTTTCAGAGATTATAGAATAGTTATTAGTAGAATCAATGAAAGTGTAAAACTTGGGAAAGGAACAAAAATGTAATCTTTAGAAAAAAGTAAAAAGATAATCAGAACAGAATCTGATAAAAAGGAAATGTGGTGGACTGATACGGTCAACTTGAGCAGGAACGCCCAGCTGGACTGAGTTGCTGTGGTTCTGGGTGTAGAAGATCCACCTGAGGATTGTTGCCGACACACCATAAAGGAGAACGGGAGCAGAAGATGGGGCCGGCTGTTTCCCAGGAGAAGCTCTATTGCGGCTGGTTCTCCCGAAGGGGCCTCAGCTGTTCCCATCACAGAAAGGAGCTTGAGGCCTTGCTGTCATTGAGGATGGCTGCTGCTTGCTTTGGGGGAGCTCTGGTTTTCATCTCCACTGTGAGCATCGTATCCTGCTTCCAGTACAGATTTCTTCAGCCTTTTAGTACAGACACGGTTGTACATGGACATTGCGGTGGGCTCCTGGCCCTTAATTGGATCTTTCAGGTCTCTGGTGCATAGATAGCATTCCACACTCCTCCTGCATTTAGCTTGTGTGTGAATGTTGTAACTTGTAAATGTCCTGTGTTAAATCTGCTCTCTTGCAAACCACTGACTCTAGAAAAGTAACTAAGACAGGAAATAAGCTCAATAATGATTTCTTTAGTTTACTAAAATCAAAATCCTTAAATATAAAGTAATTGGAGAGGATCACAAAAGATATATGTTATAATTGGGAAGACTGGTTTATTGTCAATTATTCTAAAGCAACCTATGAAAGGTTAAAAACTTGAAAGATTTTGAAGTCTTCATGAAAATTAAGTGTATCTATAATGTATAGGTAAGAGCAATATAAACATTAAAAATTTTTATTTTGGGTGTATTTGAGAGAAATGGAATATAAACAGGTAAAGCACATGCTGAGTATATTTAGTTACACAGTAATTTCATTCTCACCGGTCCTGGTTTGCCAACCTATGTTACTGCTAATGGGATAAATGTTCTTTGTATATTGCTTGAGACTCTTTTAAAGAGAACTCTGTGTGCTCTGAGTACCAGAAAAGGAGTTTCAGGTGAAGGCCAGAATAGATATGGCATGGTTTACAATTTAACTACATTTCAAAGAATAAATGATTTATCTGACATAAAAGCATTATAACCAATGTAAGCCGGAAGTTTGTTCAATGTGAAAATGTGAAGTATGGGTTTTTTTTTAATTGTAAGAAATGAAACTCAGAAAAGGTTTGATGGAAATGAGGAAATCTACCACTCAGCTTGGCACTGGACCAAATGTCCTAAAAGGGAAGTTTTACTGTATTTGAAGCTTAGGTGCTTCTTAAGTAAGAAGACACGAAGGCTCCATCTACCAAGTCTTCTATGGTCATAGTGATAGCATTTGGTGGTTTCTGCCCTCCTGTTTGATTTACAGAAGAGCAAAATCATTCAGCAGCATAGTGGAAATGAGCATAGCAGCCAAATACTTAGATTCAACTACTGGGCTAACTGGAACATTAAGATAATTCTGTGCCCTGGGCACACTTTGATATGTTTTTTTGGTGGGATTTATTTCAGTTTTGTAAAAAGCTTGTTTAGAAATTGTAATACATTTTATTTGAACCTACTCATTAATTACCACTTTCTGCCCCACTGGTCAAAACTGCATTAATTTAGTAACAAAAATGTTTTAAAGTTTCATTTGAGATGGTTCTGATATAGGTGAAAGTATAGTAGTGTGGATTTAAGCCGCATTGCCTGGTTGAATTGGGCTCTACCTGTCTTTGAAATTTATAGGTAGGTTAACTTATCCCAGAATCTCATTTTTCTCATCTAGGACAGCTAAAGCTTGGGAAAGAATTCATTAAAATGACACTTGCAATCCAATGACACTGCCTGGCATGCAACAAATGCCCTAGAAATGTTGCTTGAGTTGGTGATGGTATGGGGCCCTTCACTAATCGTTTAGTAGTACCCTGAGGTTTCCTTTTAAAATTAGTGACATCATGTAGTGTTGAAACTGCTCACATGATGTCTCTTCACAGACTGCAGAGTCTATAAGGCTAGCGGTATACATGCCTTATGTCACAACTGATCACTAATAGATCCCAATACCTTCTCTTATCCTTGCCCCCGAGTGAGTTCTAATAGTTTTCAGTGAATAATTATTGTTAAATGATAATTCCTAGAAAAAACAATTGTGATTTGAACTTTAAAAGAAAAGAACATGCATGTTCGCATCTAGATTGTGTAGTGGTTTTACATTCCCAAACAGTCTTCTGAACCACTTACACATTCTTAGCAGAGAAAATGATGAGGCAACTTTGATGTGCAGGTGGAGCTGAGACAGGTGTCAAATATCTGGTTAGGAGGCATGTTTTCAGCACTATTGTGTGATTCTGAGACTGTCGCCCTATCTCTTTGAGACTCATGTTCCACCATTTTAAAATGGGAACAAAAGATATAAATGATGTGAAAGCATTTTGCAAAGTTCATTTATTTACTACAAAAGTAGGAGATAGTGAATAAGGGGGAGGATGGCAAATTGACACTAGCGAACCATGATTTACTTCTAAAAATATGATGAAATCCTTTATTGCATTTGTCACAGAACCTGCAAACCTAAAACAAACAAATAAGACATTCTAAGAATGAAATATCCCAATAGCAGCAAACTGAAGGATATCCGATTCAGATTACTCTGACAAGCTTATTCACAGATGGATGTTAAGAACTCACAGCTTGTGGAAAGCCACTTGGAGTTCTCGGAAGGTAGAAATTTGCCGGGCATGCCAGCGACTGTATTTTCACAGTGCACACGGTTGGCAGATGTCTCTTCATTCTCTAGCCATGCCCTCATCTGGGGAGCTCTGAGCCCACAGTGGGAGAGCAGGAGTTACAGGACTATTTTCCCCCACAGACTGACTTTCCATATGCTGACTCCATAGCTGTACTCCTTTCCTAAGACATGAATTTAGAAACAAAAGCAGTCACTGGTTACTGTAGAATCACTACTTAAAATACCAGTGCCTCAGGCTACATTCTAAATTAAACAGGAGAATATTAAAAAGGAAAATTTTAATTAGATTTATAAGTTCCAGTTAACACAAGAAGAGTTAGCTCTTCTAGATAATATAAATATTTGACCACTGTTGTCCTTGACAGTTAATTTCACAGAATTTTTTCTTTATATGACCTACCAACAGACATATGGCCTATGCACATTGCCAGTAGTATACAAGAGCTTCACGGGAGACAGAGGAAAGAGTGTTTTATAAAAACAAAAAGGTAAATGATTTGATGTAATACTTGACAGTACCTACTTAAATGTCCGACTGAAACATCAACACTACATGGTGCACTCATGGTAGGTCCACTTATGTACATATAATAATTCATTTGAGGGAAATCATGAAAGGAGGAAATATCCCGAAATGCTACATAAATAATAGCAATATATTAAAATTACTATTACGTTACACTTTTTGTAAACTCTTACAAGAGCATTTGCTTCAAATAAATGCAGGAAAATCTTTTACCTACTGGTGAGAAATCCCTTAGAGACAGAATTTAAAATACAAATCACAATCTCTTTATTGGATAAAGCATGTAATTTTCCTCCTTAGGTGTGTGGATTTAAAGCAGCTGTCAAGCCTACTTAATTATGAGCCCTCAGAATCAAAATAGAAATGATGGATTTTCATTTTGATAGCAACCACATTGAGTATTTAGCAAGAATGGGTAATTACTCCAGTTCTCATTTGAAAATTTTCTCCAGAATTGGCTGCAGAGAGTTAATGAAAGACTGTGATTTCAACACTCAGCATTTCAGGGTTCCTTTTACCTCCCCCTTTCTTTCTTTGTGATGAAACTTTTCTCTGAATTTAAAAAGTGATTTCTTGCCTACTGGTACATAAACACTAATTCATTTTTCAGAGGAAGAGATATATTAAAGTGCTGATGGAAAAATATTATGTTTCAGAGTAAAGGTTGTTCTCATTTGAAAATAGCATCTTTACTGAGGTGATCAAGTTCAAATGAGGTCATTAGAGTGGCCCCAATCTAATATGATCAGTGTGTTTGTAAGTAGAGACTATTTGGACCATAGTTAGACATGCACAGAGCAAAGAAGTTGTGAAGACACACTGGGAGAAGATGGGCCATACGGTCAAGGGGGTGCATTTACAAGCCAATGATCACCAAAGCTCGCTGGAAAGTATCAAAAGCTGATAGCCAAGAAAGGATTCTCCCCTAGAACCATCCAAAAAAAGCACAATGTTACTGACATCGTCAGTTCAGGCTTGTAGACTTTAGAATGGTGAGATAATAAATTTGTTATTTTAAGGTGCGCAGTTTTAGGAATTTTGTTACAGAAGCCCTAGGACATAAGTAAACCTAATATAGGGTCGTGTACAATTTGTTTCTTACTGTCTCATTTTTATAGGCCATCAATTCTTAGCTGCTTCCCAGTTACCCTTACTGTACAGCTTTTCATTTGGAAAACTACTCGAATGTTGTAAAGGTTTATGTTGCCTGATAAGCATTACAATCAGGTTAAATCAATGTGGTTTTATATTATTGCTGCACCTAAGGTCTTCTTCGGGTTTCTAGTTTCCTTCCTTTTCTATACCCATGTGACTACTTCGTCTCTCATTTGAGAATATCCCCCACGTGTCACATCAAAATTTGTAAATGACAGATTAACCAGAGAGGATTACAGAGTCGATTTGAGCCTGGGTCAGAAATCTGACCAAAGTCTCACCCCAAATTCTAACTAGTTTTAAAATGCTCAGTATCTTGGAGCAGCGATCAGAGGCACAAGAAGAAGTAAAACGTGCCAGCAGGAAGTAGCAAAGGTCGAGATATACCTAGTTTAAAGGCACCTATCTGAGTGGCTTTGTTTCTGCTCTGTGGTGAGGCCCATCAGTCTGCGTTCCAAAACGCTGAGTGAGGTGTGCTCTACGATCCCCCTACAGTCATGGAATAGCTTGGATGGCTTTGTTCACTAGAAGGTCATCTCTCCTTTTCCTTTCCAATGAAGATGAATGAAGAGTTTCCTATTAGGTTGGCACATGGAAGAAACAAGACAGGCGCACTCACCTTCTGTGCCCTTCCACTACCTTGAAACCACAGGCTGGCAAACATGAAACGGACAAGCTGATGACCAGAGACCTTATAGTCGCGGAAGACTGTTGAGTCTTCTGCTAAGTCACAGCGCCGTCCATCTGTTAGCAGCCTCACAGCTGTGTGAGGCTGGCTCAGAGGTGAAATCTACCTGGTAAGGCAGCCAGCCTTCCCCTCCTGACCTGCAGTAGGCACGTAGAACCGCCCTTATTTTTTTTTATTTTTTTGCTTTTTAAATTTTTTTTATTAGTACATGTTTGCAGTACATAAGGAATGACCACATTTATCTTGGGAGATTTGTACATGTACATAAAACATCCTAACCTTTTTTTTGTCCCCCTCCTCTCCCTTCAACCTTTGCTCTCCTCCCAGTTTACAAAAGCTCTATTTCCAATTTTTCCCTTTAATTCCTTTTTTTCCCTTTAAGTCTCTTTTCCCTTCCTTCGCTCACCCCCCACTCCCATCTCTGGTCCCCTTCCCATTTCAACAAGTTCTTCCTACTTCCTAATATCCGTCCCCCGCTTTGTTAGAGCCGGCCTTTGCTCTGCTGTCTCTTGGCTCTTCCCTGGCACACCCTGCTTTCCTGCAGCCCCTCTTCCCGTGGTCTCAGCTTGAGTGACATCTGTGTGAGGACCTTTCAGTACTCCCTCTGCTCGCCTTTCTTTTTCCATCTCTGTCTCTCATTTCCCTTGTTTTATTTCTCTCCTCATTGCATTTATAACTTCTAAAATTTAATTTGCAGCTGGATGTGGTGGCGTTCTGAATTAAAGTTAGGTGGTGATGACGACATAGCTCAATGTCATATGCACATATGCACTATATATACACATATATACAGATAAACTTGTTTCATCAAATAAAACTTGTTTATTTTTACTTTACCCTTTTCTTCATTTTCATATAAAAAAGGATATAAATATAAATATGCCCAAATGTTCTTAAAATCTGTTACTGGAGCAGAATAAGGGCAAGAAAGAGAAAGGGAAACAGTTGGAGATAAGAGGAGAGAATATTGATAAGATACATGACAAAACTAACATATGCATTTCTGGCTCTTAAAGATTTTGTCCTCTTCTTAGTTAATACTTTCTTTTTTTTTTTTTTTTTTTTTTTTTTTGGTGGTGCCGGGGATCGAACTCAGGCCCTTGTGCTTACAAGGCAAGCACTCTAATCACTGAGCTAAATCCCCAGCCCCAATACTTTCATTTCTGAACTATAACAGTCTCCTTGAAAAAGTTAACATGGTACATAGTTTAGAGAGCAATAAACAAAGGTCTAGATTCCATTTGTCAAATAATTAACTGCCACATAAATAGGATAAACATAAAATAATGTTAACAGCTTCAGAAATTCTATTTCACCTGGAGTGCAAATTAACAATACTATGTAACCAGGAAGGGCTCATAATTTGGCAAAATAAAAAATGGAAAAAATATATGATTTAGTACACGTTTGGCCATATTTTAAAGTTAAAATAATTTCATCATTAATGGATATTAATTATGAAAATTAATGGTTTGGCTGTGACTTTTGAAACATACATATATCATGCTTTGAACATATCCACCCTCTTACCGTACTTTCTTCCCTGTCTGCCCATCTCTTTCCCCTTTTCTAATGTTGATAATTCTTATTCTTGGCAAAGGACCTCTGTCAAGGCCTAATTTGGAGAACTAATACACATTCTCCAACATCAACTTGCTCTTTGCAAATTGGATGTTACATCCAACATCGAGTCACTCTTTGAGTACATTATAATTTAAGATTAATTTTAATTCTTAAATATAAAGAATAGGGAAGAAAGAATTGTATTTTCTTTAAAACAAGCTGTCTGAAAAATAAGTGGGAAGAAATTAGTTGAAAGATGTTAAAATTAAGGGTCTTTTTTTTTTTTTTTACTAAAGGCATGTTAACTCCTCTTGAATTATAGAGGGAGAAAATATGTAAACTCCAAAAACTCACAGTACTAATAGTTTATGAACCGTACTAGAAGAAGCACAGTGGACTCCATTCATTCCCTATTCATTATTCATTCACAGTCCATCGGCGTTTGTTGGCTTTTGTAATCCAAAAAAGTTCGAGGTGTGTCAGGCTCATACAATAAGCCATATATTCAATATTTCCACAGAGAGAAAATGCGTTTTTTCTCATTATTCACACTGGTCACCTTGCTGTACCTTGAACACCACAGCCACGCTCCTGCCTGGGAAAATGTGCCTTCCCTTCCCAGACATCTGGATGGTTCCCTTTCTTACCTTCGGGTGTTTGTAAGGCATTCTTGGACCACAAGAAGTTCCATGCTTCCTCAACTACATGATATTTTAATTATCTAATGAACCGCTTTTCCTACTTTCTTTATTCTGTAGTATTTCTCACCATTCAACATGTTAAATATTCAATTTCTTTTGAAAAATTGTGTTTGCATTCCAGAATTGCAAGAATTTTTCTCTGGTTTGTTCACTGCTCTTTTCCTTTAAAGCAGTCAACATGTTCAGCACATAATTATTTGTCCAACAAATGAATGAACACATACAATATAGTCTATATTATTGTGAGATGTCAAACTGTGATTTTTAAGACATAAATGGAATTAGAGAAGGAGTTTGGGAAGGTCTGAACAACTAGAGTTATGTGATGGTTAAAATAAGGTGACTTTCCCCCTCCCTTGTTCCCTTTCCCATTTGGACATTTTCCTCCCTTTCCCAATATGTTACATTTTAGTCTTTATTTACACTTTCAGTTTCTTACACCAGAGGACAAGAGAAATAAGAAACGGAAGGAAAAAATGGAAAGAAAGCTTTTGCAGATAGGGAGTGAGGAGGAGGTGAGGGGAGGGGAATGGGAAGAAAAGAAGCAACAAGATATGTCATGTACAGTACCAATCCCCTATGATGAATGTTATCACTATGTACATCTAAAATGTACCACTAAAATAAATTTTTTTTAAAAAGCAAAAAAAAAATAAGGTGACTTTCATAAGGATCTTATCATACAGGTCAGTTCTTATTTCCAACTATTATTTTATTACTCACATCTCCTCCCTGCATTTCTGAAAGAATTCTGTTCGTATGAGACTTTTCTCTACTTGAATATGTTATATATTAGACGAGAAAAGTGAAAACACAGTTTATATAAAAGGGGGAAGATTTTGAAACACTGACCTTTTTCCGCCTTTTTCAGGGTTTTGCATAAAATTCCTCCAGCCACAGTTCAAGGAAGGTCTGAGGCTGATGACACAATCTACCTTGACCTTTAGGGCATGGAGCTAAACACACGGCTTGCGAAAAATAAGTGTATTTTAATTTCAGTGAGCCTCTAAGGCCAAGACTTTGCAATGTGTGCACCTCTCTTAAAACCATGATGGTGCAATGGACAATGTATTGTTTTGTTAAAATCATCTTTTTGTTTTAGTTTAATAGAGTTGATTTGAATGGAATCCAGATGGCAGATTCCACATTGCGTAATGCTTCCAGGGGCTTGCACAATGGTAACTTCTTGAATGTGCTAGCCCTAGTGTATCTGTTAATAGCTCCAAACACCCATTTCAACAAACCAAGAGTTGATCTCTACAGCTATCATGCATTTTGCATACTTTGGGATAGAAGTCTAGAAATTCCTGAATGAACACCTGCTTCTTCAAAACTTAGCAACATAAACAAGGTGCTAGGTAGGAACATGAGAAAGTAGCATGATGATCTTCACAAGTAAAGACAAGGAAGGTACACGGTCCTGGGCACCTTACTAAGGCTTGAGGTTAAAGAATCTTGCAGGAAATGAAGAATATGAGGCATGTTTATTCAAGCTGCCTCCTGCTCATAGAGTGCCCTTCCCAGTAGGAATAACCTAATAATGGGAGGTAAAATGAAATAAATAGGCAGAAGCCTGAGTCTAGGGTAACTACTTAAGTATATACTTCAGTCTTCAATTCCAACCCTGTTTCTAACCCTACCATGTGAACAACTTGGAAGGTAGCGCTACAGATTCTAGTATGTATTTATCCAATAGCAGGAACAAATATTTACCTAAGATTCTCATCTCTTCCCTTCTGTGGATATCTCAATAATAATAACAAGTATTATCTTTAATTTATAGCCAAGGTTATGGTGCTTTGGAGCGTAAGTATTTTATTCAAGGTAGCACAGTATTTAGGAAGAAATAGAATTGGGATTCAAACCACAACAATTATAGATCCAAGAGCTTGATCACTATTCTTTAACTTCACTGATTTTGGAAAAAATTAACATAGATATTGTAAAAAACACAAGCCAAAACATTAGAAAACACTAGAAAATGCTTATTGGCATAAATCATGTACATTAGATACAAGAGAAAAAAATCACGTATCTAAAATCTATTTTCCCTCCAATCTATTTAAAAACTAAAGTTTAATGGAAAATGTGCATCAAGAAATTACCAAGCCTGCATGTTTTTACAAAATTACACCAGTAAGTACTCAGAATTCTGACCAGTAGTATCTAAAAATAGCAGCTTGATACTAATAGTTAATTGACTGAATATTTAACGAGAATAAGCCATTGTTACAAGCCTTTCACATGTTGTAACATATTAAGTATTTATAAAATCCCCATGAGTTGGACATTCTTATTATTCCCATTTTTACTGATGAAGAAGTTGAGGCAAAGAACTCATACAGGCAGTTAGGGAAATAGCCTGAATTTGAGTATTATAGATAGACCAACTCTGGAGACTCACTGAAGTCCCTTTTAGGAATCTGGGGTAGCACTCACACTCAGGGTGGGGCACCCCTAATCCTATCCAGAACTGTGCCAAACCAATCAGTGGACTGATTTAGTAATCACACATCCTTAATCCCAGCATCACACACTCTAGATCCAGCCACCTCTGAAAAAGCCCTGTAGATAACCACATGAGGCTTTGGGGGAACATCTAGACACAAGCCATAACAAGTACTGTCTATTTTACCCTAAAAGTGCCATTAGTGATAGTTTTTCACAGCCTACTTGCATACTCAATATTTACATCTGTCTGTATAGCTCTTCTCTGTATCAGCAATGAAGTTTCGCACACCTTATGTCATTTGATATAACATCCATGTCAGGAAGTCAGAGCTCTTTTGGAAGACTCTGTTTCACAGATGAGGAAAACAGAAAGCCAGAGAGTTACACAGTTTTTTTAACTTTTACATAAAAAGGGCAGAAATGAGCATTGGAAACCAAGCCCTCTTGCTCCTTGTTCATGGCATTGTATTCCGTGAATGGCAAAATAGCAATTATTTGAAGTTCACACGCGTCTGCTTTTTCAAGCAAGCTATCAGCTATCATCTACTAAATCAGGGGTACTCCTTCACTGACAGAAACCGGAGCAAAGAAACTCTACACACAGCTGGTTGCAGGGACCCATTAAAAAATACTTTGGGTCTAAGTTCAGAACATACTCTGAGTGACTTGGAGATATATAAAGAATAGGTGGATCTGTTTACTGGTTAAGTGTCTAGTTCTTTTCTAGCAAGAGAAGTGTTTCCTAAATTCCAGTCTTTTCCCCCAGCGACCTTGGTGATTTTTGCCTGATCAATATATCACCTCTGATATTCAACATAATATTCTTTCTTCAGTAAACTATTTAGTCTAAGCAATAAAATATGAAAGTACATGTTTAATAACATGAGTTATAGTTTTGCAATTATGCAGTAAAGTAAATGTAAAATGATAACCTGAAGCTATGTCTCAAGAAATAGGGAGAAGTGTGAGGTTGGTCAGGTAAAAGAGAAGTTGACAACGGAAATATGGGCCAATGGACTCAAGGTTTCTGGCATTATTATACTTTTGCTTTGCATTTTCCCAGATAGTAACAATACTTCCTTTTCTCTTGAAAAATTTAAATGAGAGGGAGGGAAAGCCTTAATTGTGCACCACTTAATAAAAAAAAATGTGGAGCATTCATTATGGCAATCAGAGCCAGATACTTCAAATGTTGTGAAATGCTCCATAAATATAAAATTGAACCTCAGCTGAAGGGCAGAAGAATTGAAGGCTTTACCAAGCCCCTTGTCTTGGTGTGTGAGGGGGTGTGGGCAAGGGTACCAGCTGCCAAACTTTGAGAACGGTGCTGGGTTTCTCCATCAGTCCTTGAGGCAAACCCTCCGCGACACTTCCTCCCAGTTCCTTCTCCTACTGAAGCTCAGCGTGATTCTCACTCAAAATCTACATACAGAAACTGAAACAGATACACAATAGGGGATTCCCAAAGTGTCACTTCTGAAACTCGCATTCTGTTTCTATCTAGCTAATATACTCACAGTTTCCCTAGCTTCAAAATTTACATACAAATATACTGTCTGTGTTTGTACATGTCTTGTGTAATTTTCAAAGACTGAAACATTATTTGGTTTATTATAATCACTGCAATAAGCATTGTTATTGTCATTTCCATTTTGGCAATGGAAAAGTGGGCTTTTAAAAGTAATTTTGTTACTTGCTCTTAGATTAACAAAATGAAGGAGTTGTGGTTGGGACCCAGATCTCTTGGATTGATTTAAAGATGGCTACACAACATTTTCTACTTCTTCCATTGAGGAAATTGTGGAGTCTAATTTCCCTTCCTCGGGTTTGAGCTAGGTTTAAGGACCTTCTCGTGAATGGAATGCAACGGGAGTTTATCACTGGAATTTCCGAGACTGAGCTATAAAAAAACTTGGAGGTCTCTGCCGGGCCCTCTGGGAGTATCCTTTTGGGATACTCTGCCTTGGAAGTTGTCCATGATGCTTTGAGGAACCCTAAGTGGCTCTGTGGAGAGGGTCGACGGGAGATTAATTGAGACCCTCAGGTGACAGTCCTGGCTGAGCTCTCAGCCAAGAGCAACTTTCCGATAACATTATCCAATCATCCTTCATATCTAGCCTGTTTGATTTTTGTAGCTGATATCTGGTTGCAATCACATGAGAGACTACTCATTTCCTGGTACTGACAACAAATTACCACAAAATGAGAGGTCTAAAACAACAGAGAGTTGTCCTTTGTGTTCCTGAGGCTGGAATTCTGGAATTAAGGGGTCAGAGGAGTTGTGTTCCCTTTGTAAGCTCTAGAGAAGAATTTCTCCTCACCTCTTCCAAGTTCCAGTGACCCCAGACACTCTGAGGATCTTGCTAACTGAACTCCATTCTCTGCCTTCTTCCATCTTCACATGGCCTTCTACTTGAGTGTCTCATTGCCCTCTCTTCTTTTTATAGGGACACCAGTCACTGGATTCGGAATCCCACCTAAATCCGGGGTAATTTCATCCTGAGGTCCCTAACTAATTACACCTGCAAAGATAATGTTTCCAACCAGATAATGTACTATAGATCTGAGTAGACATGAATTTTGAGGGACATCGTCAATCTACAAGAGTCTAAGAATTATACAATCAGGCTCTTTCTGAAATTAATTTGCAAAACCACAGGCACAATAAAGTTGTTGTTTTAAACCACTAAATTTTGGGGGCAATTTTCATGGAACAATAGACAGGTATATCTTTTCATTATACTAATTGCCTTTCTTCATGGAACCTAAAATTTGAAGACTCACAACAAATATTACAAGCAGTAGCTATTTTTAAAGCCGTTTGAAATTCATGAACATTTGTACTCCTTACTTCATAGAAAGTTAGATTTATGAACTACTAAGCACAGTACCTCACCCATAGGGTACAGTTAATGTACATTAGCCATTTGTGTTATTACTATTAATATTGTTGAACCACAAATTGTATTGAAGCGTATCTTCCCAAGCAGAAAACCTTAATCCTTAGCAAATGTTGTGTTCTCTATTATAGTTTACAAATCAAGGAATTATTCCTGCTCATTTTTTGACATATCAAATATTTTTCTCATTTCTTGTGATTAGATCTTTAAGAATATAGCATCTTTGGGGGGAGAAAGTGTAAAAAGGAACTTGACAATGGAAAATGACAATGAAACTGTTTATTTCAATGGTAAATGTTTCCTAAGCCACAGCCCACATTATGAACAGGTCAGAGTGACAAAAATTTAGTAACATCTAAGAGATTCTTAAACATCTTCCTCATGACCAACTTCATTTTAATTCCCTTGGAATATGATTCTCGTTCCTTTTTGGCACACTTATCTCTGTATCTCGTTTTTCTTGCCCTATCACATCCTTGATCTGTTACTTTTTCCCCATTGTTTTGTCCCTTTCACACTAACGCAATGGCAATTTACAAGCAATTGCAGTATTTTAAAAATGTGTATTTATTAAATAATTGGTTTTGAGTTCTTAATTAGTCACTGGTTTTCTTAGATAAATGCATACATATATACATACATATATACAAAAAATTACCCAACTAAATTACATTACCATTTACTTCTATCTTTCCAATAATGCTTATAATTTATTTTGGTCTTGGAACTACTATTAACATAACATTTTTGTACTTTGTACTAAAGTAACCTTAAAAATACGAACCATACTTAAAAAACTTAGTACTAAAAAAACCTTTAGTACTTAGTTATGGTTCATATTTTTAAGGATTTTTTCCAGTACAAGAGAAATATAAAGACCACATCCTCTCTCAAATGAAAACAAATTTCATTGACTGCTATTAATTTGGGAAGATTTGTTTTGAATTAGTGAAGAGTTCAATTAAATATGTATGGGTGTATTTTGTGAAGTTTTAAATATTTTACCCTGACATGAGATCCCTGTAACTAGGCTAACATTGTATTGCTCAGTAGAAATCTTTAGAGATCTAATTTAGAAATAATCTTGTGTATGAGGGCTTGTAATAAGGCATTAAGAATAAAAATTTACTTACTGGATTATTTCCTCAAATATTTCTCAATAAAAAGGTATTCAAAATGAAAGAACTACGCTTTCTAGTGTGTATCTAATATGCTGTGAAATTTGGAGGACAGGTAGGTAGCATTGAGAAGCTGGTCCTCCAGCTGTCCTACACTGACCCCATATGGCCTTCCTATGTGAACAAAACCCAAGAAATTACTTGTCACAAGGAGGTGAATTTGTCATAGTTAATGCTGTCTGTCACTATGGCATGAATAGGAAAACAAACAGAAGGCTAATCTATAATATAAAGTTACGCCTACAAAAACTAAAGCCAATAAAGGAGACCAAGGTAGGTGTAAGTAGAGATGATAAGAGAAAGGCTTAATGCCATATGAGATCTAAATGCTGTATTTTATGGCCCAGCAACCCATCTGCAATAAACCAGCTGTGAACTCTTTATACAGCTGCTCCAAGGGAAAAGGACTTCAGGATAATCCTTCAAATAGATTCCTTTTCTGTCAGCATTAAAAAGTTTGGTTAATGTGAATCCTAAATAAGAAAGAAATTGATTTTTCAGCCAAACCTTGGTAATTTGTACCATAAATTCAGATAAGGTCTGAGCTTAGGTTCATCTTTTCAATATGAACAAAGACTTTCATGAATGATCATAAGGAAAACAAAACTAAGAAGTAAATTCAATGACCACAATAAAACTAGCCTCCCAAAGGAGGCTACTCTGAGAACTGCTATGAGTGAAGCAAAAACAACCCTGTATGTGTGCAATAAATATTTAAGAAATCAAATTTATGAAAATTCATAATGCATGTGAGCTGCACATTGATGTGGGGAGAATCCCCAAGGGTTTGTGACACCCACAGCACAAGACCAATTAAATTATACCCTGAAAGAGGCTTTCTGAATGTACAAAATATTTTTTGTGAAGATTTAAGCTTCATGTACAGTACATGTATCCAAGAGACTCTTTCTCTCCTCTACCACATAGACTGTTCTTAGAGAAAGTTGTCATTAGATGGCCAAACAAGGAATAATAAGAAGAAGGTTATAACAAAGAAATAATAAAGGGTAGTAAACTGCAAACACAAATGCCACAAACTAAGTTTGTCATGTCTTGCCCAGTTTCTCTTCCAAGTGTGTTCCTTGCACTAAGCCCACTATTACAACTGAACAGGGAGTTCAAGTCTCCTAGTGAATTTCTGGCTTATGTATAATCGATTAATGAAACTCCCTTTCCTTAGTTTTCTTTCTGTTTCCATCGCCATAACTTAGGTCCTCATGTTTTCATATCTGGCTGCTTCAGATAGCTTCCTTTAGTCCAGCCTATCTTTAGTCAATTGAATCTATCTCCTACTTTAAAAAATCTGGAGCTCATCCTGTCATTCCTTCACTTACAATATTTAGTGGCTTCCTATTTCCCTGTATATTGAGTCCAGTTCTTTGTATGGCTTTCAGGAATTACCACTGTACTTTACACGTACCATATAACACTTGCTGCTTCTCTTCAGTTTGGAATTCTGTGTACTAGTAAGACCAATCTTTTTTTCTTTCTTTTTTTTTTTTTTACAGAATTATCATGCTTCTTCTTTATGCTGCACCTTAGATAATTTTGTTTCCAGAAAAGCTCCAACCATTCTATCTCCATTCCCCTTTCAAAAACAAATTGCAGCCCCATCTGAAATTTTTATTTTATAAATATTTATTTATGATTTTTCATTAATACATGTTTGCAGCATTTAATGATTACACTCCTGTGAGGGGTTGGTACATGTAAGTAACACATCTTAATTCTCTTTTTCATCCCCTTCTTCTCCCCTTTCTTCTCACTCTCTCCATCTCTTGATTCCATTCCCCTTAGAGAAAGCTCTATCTCCCTACTTCCTTTTATCTATCTTTTATTTGGCTTTTTATTTAAGTTTTTGGCTTCTCATGTAAGAGAAACCATGTAATATTTAAGCTTGTGTTTCTGATTTATTTCACTTAACATAATGGTCTCAAGGTGCATCCATTTTCCTACAAATGACTCTAGTTTATCCTTCTTTATGGCAAAGTAGTACTCCATCATGGGTAAATATCACATTTTCTTGACCTATCTGAGTTTCTAATCCCTCTATCTCTTAAATATCTTCCTTGACTTCTTCTTTTTTCTACACAATTAAGTCTTTTTCTGTGGTGTGACCTGGAGGACTCTGTACTGATTCAGAGGTAGTCATTTTGCTATTCAAGTGAACTGGAGTTTATTGAATTTCAACATTTCCCCAAGAAAGCCTTTCTCAGTTACCCTTCTACCTCCAATTTGATTTAAGCCTTTACATTTATATGCCCTCATTACTCCCTGTTCTTTTGCACAGCAGCACTCAACACACTTACTATTGTTTGTTTTATTTAGTGGGTTGTGAACTGTTTTGTACAGCAGCAGTATAATCCATCCACATTGGGTACCACCTTGTCCCAGCCACTGTATCCTGCAGTCCCAGCACACAATTGTTGCCTCTAAAACATTTTTGACTTTTTAATTTCAGAGAAAAGACTATATCTTCAATTTTTTACCCCCCAAAAAAAAACTATAAAATCTGTCCTTAAACATAACAAAACGTATTAATGATGGTTGAATTTATTCTTCATGGAAATGTGATAGTGGCATGCAAGATCATTTTAAAGAAGGAATGACAAACATTCACGTGAAAACATTCCATCAGTGCTGGGCATGGCTAGTGCTAGCCTGTAATCTCAGCACCCTGGGAGACTAAAACAGGAGGATAGCAAGTTCATTCCCTGCTTGGCAAATTAGCAAGTTTCTGTCCCAAAATAAAAATTAAAAAGGGTCTGGGGATGTAGCTCAGTGATAGAATGTCCTTGAATTAGATCCTCAGTATCACACACACACACACACACACACACACACACACACACACACACAAGTTATCAGTAAACCACAATGGAAAATGAGCCAGCAAACTTTGAGGGGCCTTGACTCCCTCTTCAGGTCAGGCCTGACCTTGCCAAGGCTAGAAAGGGGATGGCAGCTAGTGACAGTTGTTTTTCTTATAATTTCCAGAAAATAACATGCTTTCCTGACCTTTAGCTGAGCACAGTTTTAAGAGAAGTGTGAGGCCAGGCTATGAGCACCGCAGTGAGGGCTTCAGACAGGTACAGCTTCCATGACTCCCAAAGTAACTGTGGACCTTCTAGAACCTATCACTCACAATATTAGCACAAGAAACAGTAACACTACATTTGCGGCTGCAATTCTCAGTGTACCCTCCGTCCTGGGGTTGAAGTTTTTCCCAAGCATTTCTCCTAACAAATGGTGTTTATTCATAAAGCATCCCAAGCACAAGACGAGCCAGTATCTGAGTTCCGGAGCTTCCTCATGCACGGTCTGAGATTCTGTGTTTCCTTAGCTAAGATAATGTATCTTCATTCCTTCTACAGTCTTTTTGTTTTCCTAAATCTCAGTTAACATCACTTTGGATTTCCTGGTTTAAACTATGTGTGTGAAGGAGAAGGGAAGTAGAGAGAATCTAGCTTTTTGTGTCTTACTACATGCCTATCTCTCTTTTCATTGTCCTTGGACTTTCTGAATTCGTGATGAGGAATTCTTAACAAAAAAAACCGTGGAAATATTGGAAGGTTCTTGGTATCTGTGTGTGCAAGCACCTAAAGATTTTTAGTTAGATTGCCCTCATCTCTTTGGAGTCTCAGAGGAACCAATGAGCCCCCAAAGATTACAAACTATTGCTTCATATGCTATTTTCAAGTCCCCATTTTGCTAACCTTCATTTCTCATCTTTTCTTGATTATCAAAATATTCAGCTTAACAACAAAATCTATGCTTTGGAACCTGATATAAAATAGAATCATTCATTGGTTCAGCTGATAAGGAGCACCTGCTATGTGCTAGACCTTATTCTTGGTACCAGAAATACTATATAAGACAAAACAGATACAGAACACTACTCATTGAATGCTGTCTCTGTGTAAGACATCTTGCTATGTGATTAACTTCCTTAATATTCAAGCCTATTTAATATGTACTATTATTAAATTAATTTTATAGATGAGAGCACTGAAATAGTAAATAAATCTAGGTTCTCAGAGTGTGTAAGCAATGGCTCCAAGATCCGTAGGCATCATTTAAGTGATCATTTAAAGCATACAATACTGTATAAATCTAAGATCAACCAAGCTTGGGAACTCAGCCCATGAAAATGACCGACTAGCGAGGCCATCTGTTTCTACAAATACATTGTCCCTGTTCCTTAATCTGCATCTGAGATCATTTCGTTTCAGTGAAATGTTGGATTTAGTAGTAGAAAGCCACATTTATGAGCCTGCATGGAAATTATGAACATGTCATCTTTTGCCATTTCTCCTGTCTCTTCTCATAATTATAGATTCCCTGATCACTTATCAGTCCTCTTTTATTTTTCCATCTCCTCATGTTCATTTCATCTTTACTTACAGGAGGATAACAGGTCCTATTATATAAAAACTGATTAAATCGACAGCAGTATTTTTCGCCAAGCTTCATTAAAGACTTGACACAAAGGCAAACTCTATTAGTCATAACATCTGAGCAATACTGCAAACCCCCTTTTCATTCATTTTAATCAAATATATTTGCATATATTTACAGTTGTCTGCTCACACAGAAACAATCTCTTTTGTAGCTTAGTCATCAAACTATTTGATTGAATTGCCACGTGTTCAAATAAGCTTTAAATCTATCCTGCTTGTAAGTACCTATAACATTTTTTTCTTCCTCCCTACTTCTCCTCTTCTGATGTACATTTTGTCACAGATGTCTCTTATTTGTTTATTCCTATTGTTTCCAGAGATTTAAGATTTTGCATTTTCATTTATTGGTTTGGTTTCTTGAGAGCCATAAAATATTTTATAATAATCATAATTTTCATTGATAGCTTTTTACCAAGAGTCATTGGAGAAGTCTGGTGATTCGAAAATGAGACAAATAATCAAGAACTAGTACTAGAAAGTTCAATATGGTAGCTACTAGCCTCATTGGGCCTTTGGGCACTTGAATAAGGTCACATGTGACATGATAATACTTTGGATCTATTGAGTTATATTAAATTAATTTCATCTATTTATTTTTTAAATTTTTTATCCATTTATTTTTTAATGTGATGACCAAAATAAAAAATTACATATGAGGTATGATAAAATAAGATGAGTGTTTATGTTAAAAGAAAACTTATTACAGTGAAAAACACATTGCCATTAATCAGCCTCAAAATACTTGCCCTATTTTGATCACACGTATCCCCTTTTTCTTGCCACTTTCCTAACCAATACATTTACCTAGTCTCAAGCTTAGTTTTTTCATTGTAAAATGAGGGTAATTATTGTTCTTATCTTTCACAGTGGAAAAGATTAAAAGATATTAATTCCTTAGTATCTGACACAGGGCAAGTACTCAGATAATCTGCTAAACTAAGGAATTAATAGGCACTGTCTCACTAAATAAAAAAAAAAAGGCATCATTTCTAAAGTACTGACATAAGAATCTCCCTTCTATGCACTAACCGGCTTTAAGAGAAAAGCCGAAATCCAGCTCTATCATTGTTAGGCCCAATGTTGGTTCTACCAGAAGCCTTATTACTCACCAAGTAAACATTTTAGGTGTCAAATTGAAGAACTGCCCTTTGAAAGCTTTGCTTTTACTTGAGAATTTTGTGTACCTTTCCTTTCTGTCTTCATTCTCTTTTCTTTTTGTAAAAATAAGTACGGATCACCTAAGGATAAGTTTATATGGTTATAAACTTGTGGTTAGGTAAGTATATTAACACTCAAAAGCTAATGTCTTACTTCATTGATTTGAATTTATGAAGAAATCTCTCTGAGAATACAAACACGGTTCATTTATAACACTCTTTAAAAACAAGAACCACATATCCCACTTTTTTGTTCCTTTAAGTATGATACAGTGAATAATGTGTTCTGGGTGGCACACACTGGGCTACCAAGAGTCTTATACAATATTATGGATTTGTTTCAGGTCTGTCTTCAGTTATGGCAAGGATATTAAAGGTTTTAATATATCTTTGATATTCTCCTTGCTGCCACTGACATATCTAACAGTTTTGCTGCCTCCTTTACATGATAGGGCCTCTGCAGTAAGACATCATGCCTTTGTAGTAAGTGGGACAGGAAAAAAGTAGGCATAATTAATCCTTTTTTATTTTTGGTTTTTTGGTGCTGAGGATTGAACTCAGGGCCTATAGTGTTTGTGAGGCGAGCACTCTAACCACTGAACTACATCTCCAGCCTCTGATTAATCCTTTTTAAAACAAGAATTTACTAAATTAACCTGCGGTACAGCTGCAATAGAACTATTTAGGCCTGAGGCAAATTTCCCATAAGGAACTTGACTGGTAAGTATAATTATGCTACGCACTAATACAATTTAACACATCCTTACACACATGTGTACACTTAACATTAACAGGCATACTTCTCCAATACTGATTTCATATGGGTTTCTTTCTTGGCTGAATTCTTTATCTGTCTTTTCTAGGACTAGAAGTAACCTACCTAAAAATGTTTAGAATCAAACTATATTCTATATCAAGCGTTTCAAATTGAATATTTTGCAGCCAGTGACTTAGCTTTTACTCTGAGTGTAGTAATCAGAAAGATGATTCTACAATCATTCTAAATTGCTTGGACAGGTGACTCCCTAGCAGATGTTTTTATACAATCTTCCAGCTGACCAGTGTCATCCATGAGACACACTAGAATGTTAGGATTAAACCCCCTATAGATATCTGTTAGCTTTTTCAGAGAAACCAGTAATACCTAAACTGCAAAGATAGTTAGCTTCCTACAACACAATACTATTTCCTAAGAGAGTTTATAACAACAGTGTTTGCAGTTGTTACATCCGATAAGGATTTATTTAGAGTTCTTTAGAATCTTCCCACCCAGCAGGCTTCCCATGTCCAAGATTCACATTAGGAGACTTTGCCATTTTCTAAGGCATTTGGGTACAGGACATTTGAAAGAGAAGTATGGAACCTGAGGAGGGAAGGCCTTGACATTTAAAACCAAGCAGCTTCAGTTGGCAAGATGTTTGTCACTCTTTCTGGTCGTGGCTTTGCAATTTTGGAAATGTTAGGAAGGTTCCAAGAACCTGGATCATACAGTGATTAGAGAGAAATGGGGCGTGCGGTCTGTGGCAGTAGCGGCAATATTTGTTTTCCAATCTCAGTGCTGATTTCAAATATCTTTTTCAGATGTTATTCAGCAGGGGGGTGTGGCATAGCAGCTGCCACAAAGGACAATGAGATGTGCAATCTTTAAGCCCAAGAGTGAAATAAGGAGATCACACATTCTGGAGTGAAAGACAGGATATCATTTAGCCATCTGGAGTAAATCGGGTTGCAAAAAACTGGCCAACGAATTTAACACAGAGAGAGTGAAATCTCAGTGCAGCGGGCAGGAGGTTCATACCCACCCCTGGCTCAGTCTGGTGAGTGTAATGCTGGCACCAAACTCAAAGAGATGGAGCAACAATGGAGGTACCAGGCTGAGTAACTGTCAAATCACTGAATCAGCCAGCTGTGTCCTGCTCCTCTTACCAGGCAGAATAATGCTATCAAAAGGAACACAGATCACCGCAGGACAAACAGTAAGCCCTTGCTGTGAAGAATCTGAGAGTGTCATTTTGAAGGAAAAGAAGGAAAACCCCAAATATTAAAAGAATTATAAGGATGCAGCTCCCAGCAGACATGTTCCTAATTGCAGAGAAATCCAAAAGCAATTAAATAGAAGTAAATGACAAATCACTGTAGTAACATAATCCCCCCAACTTTTAAATTGTTCCAGCCTTCACCAGTCATCAAATCAAATCTTGCTTCTCTCCTTGGCTCTGGCACCACTCACTTACTTGGGTAGATTTTAGGATTCAGAGATATAACCTAACCCTTCTTTTAACTTCCTTTATCTAACTAGATTTCAGTTCATTTCTACATCTTCCATTTTTGCTCTGTGGTGTTTTTTGAGACATTAACTTAGTTCATCTCATTAAATTTCACACTCAGCTATTATCTCTCCTTAAAATTTATACCCTGAATTCTAACCCCAACTTCACCATTGGGACCCAGAGTAGGCTTGTGCCTCCTTTTACCATAGGACCTGGCAGTGGGTTGGGCTGTCCTGCCTGTGCACTGCACTGCCGTCCCTTCTTTTCTCTCGGCCTACTCTCCTTACTGAAGTTTGGTTCACTTGGTTTACTTCCCTTAAAGAGCTTAGGTCATTCCCACTGGCCTAAAGGAAGTTCCCCAAAGATAGAGCTTGCTAATAGGATTCAAATACAAGTGGTTTATTTGGGAGGTATTACGAGGAAAAATCAATGGGACATAACATCAGTGGAAGCCATAAAAGGTGAACCATTAAGGAAATTACCATTCTGGGAAAGTACAGCTGCATTTTCCTCTAGAACTCTCTCTAGAACAGAGAACAGAACATACACCATTGACTCCTTCCACCCAGAGGAAGTCTTCAAGCAAAGATTTACAGGTGCTGCCAGCTGAAGGTTGGTTTTTCTGCATAGAAATGGGAAGTACTAAGGTGCAGAGTAAGCATCTGCTGGTCCTCAGCCATGAATCATATCCACAATCTACCTCTGTCCCACAGAATCGATCACTTCTCATGCTCTAGCCTCACAGGTCTCTGTTTCTGGCTCTGATTTTGAATGAATTTGAGTTGCACACTTACACTACTTAAGTTCACATTCTGGATTCTATACTAGATGCAAGAATTCCAATATAAATGAGACAGAGTTCCTCCTGCAGGAAGTAAACTGTTTAAAGTTACTTCTACCTGTCAAAAGACATAGACTTTCTAATTTCATTTATGCCTAGTGTATTCACTCCCATAAGACACTTGGGACTGCTACTATACCTCCATTGTCTACTTGTTGACCCAAATATATGAAATCATCTCTTTTTCAATTCTATCAATACATTCCTCCATCTTTTTTCTTGATGTTTCTTGTCTTGTCTTTTTCCCTTTTTCCATTTGAATTGCTATCCAAATGGGCTCTCACTGGATCCTTTATTTCACTGTCAGATCTTTAAAAATAGCATCAGTTAACAACCCTATCTTCTTTATCTCATAAGCCCCTAACCCACAATGAAATTTATCTGTCACATGATGATGCAATGAACCTTTCTAAAGCACACCATATTCTTCTGGTGAAAACCTCTTCATTTTCTTACTGTTTAAGACTCAAAATACTCCTCAAATTCTCCCAGCGCTTCTGCTCCCATCTCGTGTGCAAACCATATTAATATATTCACTGTCAGCCAAACAAAACATGCACATTCGGTTTCCATATGCCCTTAAAACTACTTCCCAACTAGTATATCTCTCCTGCACCAAATCTTACTCAGACTTTATGACAGAGCTCAGTCTCTACCTTCCCTGGAAGCTTCTCACCACCTTGATCCAAGCTTATCTTCCTTAGACTATGTTATTATCTGGACTAATTATTTGACATTTTGTCATTCTCTGAAAATTTTGATATTATTTTAATAAAAATTATTATAGAGCTGTTTTAGGAATCATAATAGTTATCACTGAACATATGCTAAGATACTTTAAAAACTAACTTTTAATTTTATAAAAATAAATGAGGCAACTATTATTTTCTCTATTTTCAGATGAAGAAACCAAGCATCAAAAAAGATAAGGAGTTTTTCCAAGAAGAAAACAGGCATTTCGGAGGTGGGGAAGTGGATCTGGAAAAGGAGTGGGGAGGGTAGTGTAGGGAAGGGGGTCAAAAATGATCAAGAGTATATATACCCAACAAGAATTAATTATCATGTATCACAAACATACACTAATAAAATAAAAAAGAAGAAAACAGGCAACATTTTTTAGAATTAGATCTTGAAAGCAAATTTGCATGGCTTCTAAAGGGCATAGTATCCTCCCAATAAAAGTATAGATTCATTCAGAACAAGGATCAAACCTACTGCTTCTTTACAGATAATGCTTTATATGTATAGTAGGAGTTCAATCAAGTTATTTATGTTGGGTTTGGGGCAGTTTTCTTTAATGAATTTGAAAGGTATTTCAAGAGACTTAGCTGAAATTTGTTTTATTTTTTCCTACTTGATTGAAGAAAAAAGCTAATGACTGAAAAATCGGCTCTTCTAAGTCTCTAAATTTCATGAAATCACAAACAGCTGTGATTGTTTATCATTGTATTTGCCTACCACAAAAATCATTTGTTGAATGAATGAGCATTTTGGAGTCACTATGTCCTTATAGCGGTAAGCTTATCTTTAAATTTTTGAATAGGTGCAATATATCATAAAGCGTGTTAAATCCTCATAGGGCTGAATAATTTAGAGCAGAGAAAATAAGATGCCCTCTTTGCCCTGTGCTTTTGCTTCTGTACTGAGCTCTGTGACTGATGCCTTAGCAAAGAATAGCCATGATTACTAACTCATGATACGCACGCAACTTCTTCACAAGCAGACTATCTCACTCTGTCTTATTTTGAATGAAATAATCTAACATTTGTTTTTGTATCCCTAGTGTTAACCATATGAAACAGCCTTATTTCTACTTATTTTTCATGAGTGATAATACCCAAACTGATAGAAATAGACCGTTCAATGGAAATTAATGCCTTTTAAAGTAACATTGTGATGGTTGATTGATTGTGTCAACTTGTAAGAGAAGTTTAACTAAATTGGTTTAGCAATTCTACACCCTAGGGTGTAGGAGATCCACCCTAGGGTGGCCCATTCTCTAGATGGTATAAGGGGGAAATGAAGAGGGATCTAGGCCGGCTGGTTTCTTCGGATCGGTTTCACTTCCCTTGGAGGAGCTCCAGACTTCCACTTGGATCCTTGGAACTCCAGACCTTCACCTGGATACTTCGGACCTCTAGACCTTTGCCTGGACCCTCCAGACCTTCACCTGGATCCTTCAGACCTCCAGACCTCCGGCTGGGCCCCCTGGATCTCCAGCTTGCAGACAGACCCTCTGCACGGTTCCATGCCTGACTTGTAAGAAGCCCAAGGAAGCCAAATTGTAAGCTCTCAAATATTCATATATCTACCATTGTATCTGTTTCTCTAGAGAATACTGACTAATACAAACATCTTATAAAAACTGTCTATGGATGGCCTCCAAAGTCCTGTGAGTACATTATGGATGCACATATATTTTGGTTTCTGAAGAAAAGTCTTTTGGCTTCAGAAGATTCCCAAAGGAGTTCATGACCTGAAAGAGGGTAAACATTACCACTCAATTGTAAGGTAGTGAATTACAATCTTGTTTATTCATCATTTATTAGGTAGAAGTTGTGATTTCTAAATACTTTTCATATGTCTCATGTTCCTGGCAGAGAGTTAGGTATAATGAAATGTGTCAAGACTTGCAAATCAGTTGCAAAGTTTGAACAATAAAGTAATCTCTTTTGAGTTTAGTGTCCTTCAGTTTAGCCGGCAATTAAATTTCTGGTCTATCAAGCAGTTACTTGAAATCCAAGGACTTCTCATCACCATTTCCAAGGCACAAAACTTGAAAAGCCTCATGTCTTGCATGTCCTCCTTTGAAGGGTGTGAATGCATTGCCAAACCACAGTGTTGATTTCCTACATGCTGCTGTTCATCACATACTCTGATGCTAAGAATGGTTTTCAGTTATTTCTTTTAATGAACTGTCTAATTTTATTGAGTTACCTGTGGAGTAAGAGCATCCAAGAACAAGCTGCCTAGCTGGATTTAGGAAGAAGATCAGTGGCCAAGACCTAGAGAGAGACAAACTTACCTGCATGCCATCGGATCGATAGGCTGATTCCACAACTACTACCAGTGCAGCTTCCAACTAAAAGGCAGCATAAAGATGCTTTTCACACACGGAGAAATGGAGAATTAGAAGACAATAATGTCACAGAGTGCAGGAAAACAATGGGATCAAGCCACAACAATCCCAGGGACCCAGAGTCTATGGTTAGTGAGTGAAGGCAGTGCGTCGCTCTAGGATAGAGATCCTGGATAGGAAGGGGGTGGGGACCACCATTTTGCTTAGGAAAGGCCTCCAGACTCCATGGCGGAGCAACGGTGCTTCACTTTTGAGCAGCCAGAATGAAAGGCGTGAAGGGCAAGCCAGTTATAGACTGTGGCAATAAATCAATGGGCTGCAGAGAGCTGAGACTCTGTTACTGGGATGGCCAATAGCCAGTCTGAGCCCTCCAGAGAAAGACTAGAAGCTCACTGTGATGATTTCACCAGCCATTGTGCTTAAGAGCCCTCCACACTCAGCACAGTGCTGGATGCAGATGGCTCCTGAGGATCCAGCATAAACAAAGATACACCTGGACCAAAGTTCTGTTCCACAAAAAGAGTCACAAACTCAAAACAAAGTGTGTTTTTTATTTTGTTCTTTTTTTTTTTTCTTGCTTAGGCTCAATTTTGCCTTGGTTTGTTTTTATTCTCTTTTATTTCTTTCCCTTTTCCCCACTTTAGTTTTTGTTTTTACCTTTGTTTTCTTTTTTATCTTACAGCTCTTCTTCATTCCAGAGTATTATTGTCTTAGCTTTTATCTGTATAATATGTTTTATAATTTTTTTATTTTAACTATTTAAATTTCTGTTTTTTCTTATCTCTCTTTCTCTTACTTCCCTTTTCTCACAAAACCATTTGTACAGAATATTTTGAAGGATATCCTAGAAAGGGGAGAAGGAGACTATAATTCCAAGGACACTAATAAAAAGAAGGCGCAAGGGAAGACACAGTTAAACAGGGGGAAAAACAGAACCAAGAGCAGAAAAAGACATGACAAAGATAAGTCAGTACACAACAGTTATAGTCATGAATATAAATGGACTCAACTCATCGATCAAAAGAAACATACTGGCAGAATGGATCAAGAAACAGGATCCATCAATATGCTGCATACAAAAAGCACATTCAACCCCAAAGAAATTCATAGACTGAAAATCAAAGGATGGAAAACAGTACTTCATGCAACATGAACCCAGAAAAAAGCAGGGGTAGCTATCCTAATCGCAGACAAAGTGAACTTCAAGCCAAGACTGATCAAGAGACACAAAGAAGGTCACTATACACCTGTGAAGGGAAAACTCCAAGAGGAAGAGATAACAATCATGAATGTCTATGAACCAAATATCTGCACACCTGACTACATAAAACAATTATTAAGGGACATGAAAGATCAAATAAACACTAACACAATTATAATGGGAGACCTCAACACCCACTGTCACAAATAGACAGATCAACTAGACAAAAAAATCAACAAAGAAATATCAGAACTGAGCCAAATCTTTGAACAAATGGACTTAGCAGATGTCTACAGAATGTTCTACCCCAAAATATCAGCCCACACATTCTTCTCAGCTGCACATGGGACATTCTCCAAAATAGACCACATATTAGCTCATAAAGCATGCTTAAGTAAATGAAAAAGAATTAAAATTATCCCATGCATATTATCAGACCATAGTACAATGAAATTGGAAATCAATGGTAAAAGAAACAAACAAACAAACAAAAAAATATATATATACACATAAACACAGGGAAATTAAATAACATCCTCCTGAACAACAGCTGGGTCACAGAGGATATTAAAGAAGAAATTAGTCAATTAATATAATTAAATGATAATGCCAGTACAACTTACTGGAACTTATGGGATGCAATGAAAGCAGTTCTATGAGGGAAATTCATAGTGTTGAACTCCCACATCAGGAAAACAGAGAGAGCTCAAGTTAACAACCTAGTAGTGAACCTCAAATTTCTAGAAAAAGAAGAACAAATCAAACCCAAACCTTGTACAAGAGAGGAAATTATAAATATCAGAGCTGAAATTAATGTAGTTGAGACCAAGAAAACAATATAAAGAATCAATGAATCAAAGAGTTGGTTCTTTGAAAGATTAAATGAAATTGACAAACACCTAACCAATCTAATCAAAAAAAGAAAGAAAAGAAATCCATGCTATAAAAAATGAAAAGGATGAACTAGAGGTTCCATTTGACCCAGCTATTTCTCTGCTTGGTATCTTCCCAGAAAAATTAAAATCATCATATCACAGTGATATATGCACAACCATGTTCATAGCAGCACAATTTGTAATAGCTAAGTCTTGGAAACAACCTAAATGCCCAACAACTAATGAATGGCTAAAGAAGATGTGTTTTTTCTACACAATGGAGTACTACACCACCATAAATAAGCATAAAACTAGAGTCATTTGTATGTAAATGGATGTTCCTTGAGAACACACTATTAAGTGAAATAAATCAGACACTTATCAGTACACATCGAATTGTTTCTCTGATATGAGAAACTGTAAGTGTAAATAAGGACAAAGGGGTATAATAGATACTATGTTTTTAAAAAAAAGAGCTAGTATTCAAAAGAGAGGAGAACTAGATAGGGAAAAGGGGAGTAAAGAAGAAGGGTAAAAGAAAAGTAAGATGAAAGGGAAAAAAATGGAAAAGTGTAAATAAACTTGTTGCAAATAGAGAGGGGTGGGTGAATGGAAGGGCGGGGAGGGGAAGGGGGGGAAAACCAAGACACATCATGTACAGGTACAAAATAAACATGTTGATTATGATCATTATGTATATAATGTACCAATACATGTTCTTGGTAAAAATAAAAAAATAAAAAAATAAAAAATAAAAAATAAAAAATAAATGAAAAGGATGATATGAGAGACCATAATTGTAAATAAGGACAAAGAGGTGTAATAGATATTACATAAAAGGAGGATGGTGAGCAGAGGAGAGAAGTACTAGAAAGAAAGAAGGGGAAAAGCAGAAAGGCAACAGGGGAAAAAGAGGGGAAAGGGAAAATATGGAAAATGATGAATGAACCTGCTGTAAATAGGGAGGGAGGGTGCAGA
>PVJO010011307.1:0-38181 GCA_004026905.1 Hystrix cristata
GGGTATCTTCCCAGAAGAATTAAAATCATCATATCACAGTGATATATGCACAACCATGTTCATAGCAGCACAATTTGTAATAGCTAAGTCTTGGAAACAACCTAAATGCCCAACAACTGATGAATGGCTAAAGAAGATGTGGTTTTTCTACACAATGGAGTACTACACTGCCATAAAAAAGGATAAACTAGAGTCATTTATATGTAAGTGGATGTTCCTTGAGAACATACTATTAAGTGAAATAAATCAGACACTTATTAGTACATATCAAATTGTTTCTCTGATATGAGAAACCATAAGTGTAAATAAGGACAAAGGGGTAGAATAGATATTATGTTTAAAAAAAGAGAGAGATAGTATTCAAAAGAGAGGAGAACTAGATAGGGAAAAGGGGGATAAAGAAGAAGGTTAAAAGAAAGTTAAGATGAAAGGGGAAAAAATGGTAAAGTGTAGCTACACTTGTTGCAAATAGGGAGGGGTGGTTGAATGGAAGGGAGGGGAGGGGAAGGGGGAAGAGGGGGGAAAACCAAGATGTATCGTGTACAGGTACAAAATAACCATGTTGATTATGATCATTATGTATACAATGTACCAATACATGTTCTTGGTAAAAATAAAAAAATTAAAAAAAAAAGAAATCAATAGCATTCCTGTACACAAACAACAGGCTCACCGAGAGAGAAATTATGGAAACAACACCTTTCATAATAGCATCCAAAAAAATGAAGTACCTAGAAATCAATCTAACAAAGGAAGTAAAAGATCTACACAACAAATACTACAGTACTTTGTAAAAAGAGATTGAAGAAGATATCAGAAAATGGAAAGATATCCCTTGTTCCTGGGTAGGAAGAACTAATATAGTGAAAATGGCCATACTCCCAAAACTGCTATACAGATTTAATGCAATCCCAATTAAATTACCAATAGCACACCTCACAGAATTAGAGAAGACAATCCTAAAATTCATTTGGAACCAAAAGAAACCTAGACTAGCAAAAGCAATCCTGGGCAACAAAAGAAAAAAAAAATCTTCAGTAAAATCTGCAGTCTCTCCCTTGTGAGAAAATTTTCTTTGAGGGAAGCCTAGGTGCAGAGCCCCACTTCAACACTGGCATACAGGCAAAAACATATGCACAACAGGTATGCTTGCACTGACCGTGGATTGTTTAAGATGTGAAGAACCAAAACAAAACACAAGGACGAAAAGTGGGTAGGAGAATGAATACCATCTTCTTTTACTTAATTTTGCAACCTTTCAGTCACTTTCTGATTGCCTGAGGTATCTTCATACCCATTCCCCTCAAACCCTCTAGCACTTATAAATACACAAAGCTAATTTTCAACCATAATATCTTTTTTCTTCCTGGCATTGCCAAAACCTTACCAACTACTTCAGAAATAAATCTCCACATCTTTAAAAAGATGATATATATTCCATTTGTTCTTTGCTGCTTCCTTCTGTGGAATATCATCTGATTATACCTCTTCTCTCTGTAAAATATCATGGTTCACTTTTTTACCAAACTGCCAGATGATCTCACTGCCATCACCAAAAGGGGTGACCACTGTAGGAAGTGCAAAACGGAAGTAAATCTATAACTTTATCACTTTGTAATTAAGTTCTATTATGGAGGCAGATTATATCTTTATTATCATTTTTGCTGAATCCAGGCTGGTTTTTTTCTTACTAAACACACACACAAAGACATACACAGACACAAAAACAATAGTCTGCCAGGTGTCTGCGCTGACTTTGCCCACATGCACATCTGCAAGACTGGGTGGGCAGGGTGCAGAGCAGCTTTCCAACAGGGATAGATGGCCTTAGAGGTAGAATCAGAACAAGAAGGGGTAAAAATACCTGTCTCTAATCCTGGTTCTTTCCTCACTGCTGGGCACCCTTGAAAAAGTTTCTTACTGTTTGAAAAGTCATTAAAACAAGCATAAAGTGTGCCTTGCAGATAAAATAAACAAAAATACAAGGCATGCTATGGTTTGGGTAAGTCTCACATAAGGTGTATATATTAAAGGCTTGGTCCCCAGCCTGTGCTCCTATTGGGAGTTCACAGAACCTGTTGGATGGGGACCTCAGAGGAGGAAGTTACTGGGAATCTGCACTAGAATGGGATATTTGGACCACAGCCTCTCCTCTTCTCTGCTCTTTGCATCCTGGCTATTTGTTTCACATTGTGTCCCTCCCATGGTGTCCGACCTCAACACAGGCCCAAAAGCAACATGGCCAAGCAAGCATGGGCTGAATCTTCTGAAACCATGAGCCAAAATAAATGTATCCTCCTTGTAAGTTGATTTATCTCTAGTATTTGTTATGCCCACACAAAGCTGACTAATACAAGGCACGTAGTGGATGCTCAATGCAATATGGCTCCTTATCCCCAATCATACAAATCTTAACTGATCAGAAAAGAAATACCTAAAAATTCTAAAGACTTCCTGCTCTCCCAGCTACTTTACTCTGTCTTTAATTCACTTTTTTTGATCCTGTCTTCTCTATGCCATAATTCTGTCCTGTAGTCTTTCCTATTCCACTGCACATAGTGTAAAATTATCCTCCCAATTAACAAAACAAACAGCACTCAACGGTTTGTTCTAATAACCACGAGTGCCAGAGGCACCTGAGCTACACAACGCCAGGTCATTGAGGTTATTGGAGGAGGAAGGATTATAATGTCCAGTGTTTTCTAGTGTAGGGTACTGCCCATCAGGGCAGAAAGATTCTTTTCCCCCCATTATCTAAGGGTCTCTGTGTCCTCCATGTTCCTTCTCTTACCTCCAAAATAGTCTTAGTAAAATATCTTTCATCATGATCTTCCTTTTCAAAAGTTTGCCAGTTGTGCCCTCCATAAACACCTACTGATGTTACCCCCAGGCTGTCTTTCAATTGTCAATCAGTATAATATGTGCTGTCCCTCAACAATAAAACCAAGTGCTACATCCATCTGACTACTTATAAGTCAGAAAGCTTCATTTTCCAGTCTCTCGAGCCTTCTCCAGCAATGTGAAGCAGAAGTTCCCACTGTAAGACGCCATTACAAAAGGTTATGGATATAGAAAAACACTAGAAACAATTTCTAAATACCATTTTGCTTTTCTCTATGTCCTGAGCCAATTTTTGGCACTGGCTACATGGTCCTCCTGTGACCTATAGCCATTCCTGTCTTGTCCTGTTCTCTCACCAGGTCTGACTCTGCTTTGCATCTCCCACAGCTTTGAGCCCTGCACTTCGCAAATATAGTACCATGGTTCCACGTAGACATCTTGCTTTGATTGGATTTCTCCTAGAATCTTAGTAGCTTGCTTGGCTTGGTTCATAGAGCTTCAAGACACATGACAAGTAGAGTTGCCAGACTCGGCAAATAAAAATACATATTGGTTAGTTAAATTTGAACTTCAAATAAAAAATTAATTACTTTATATGTTACATGCAATATTGGGGGCATATTTGTATAGAAAAAAATCATTATTTATGTGAAATTCAAATGTAACTAGCCATTCTATGTTTTATCTGGAAACCCCACTGGTGTGTCCCTAAAACTGGGTAAGGGATTAATCTATATAGTCAGCCACTGACACCTGGACACCAAAGATGGCTTCTGTGCAGCAGATTTCTAAAAATCCCTAACTACTAGAAGTAGAGAAGAAGAAGAGAAAATAAGCCATTTCTGGCAACTTGCATATATAAGTCATTTATCTGGCAAAGGACAGTTTTGCCCCATTCTACTGGTTCAAGGTGACTAATTGCATTTCAAGTGATGGTGCAAAGCAAGAACAGGGAGGGAGAAATTATCGCAAAATCATGTCATGCAGTATTTGCTGTCCTTCTGAGAAAACGAATTCCTCCACAAGGTCCCCATCAGCTATATCTTGTAAACAAGCCCTAAATCACAGCTGAGTGGAGGTGGGAAGTATTGTTGAATATGCTCCCTAGAAAGTCCTCACTGCCCACTAAGCTACCCCAATCCTTACAGTCACAGTCTTGGATATTTAGGGGCAACAGAAAAATTAACATGCATGCCCAGAATTCAGGAATATCTCTAGAGATTCTGGGCAACTCCACACTATCCAAGAGAGTTGGATACATATTTTCTACTTAGAGAATGAGGGCACTTTTTCCTCTGTAATATGATTTCCTGTCTAGAGAGGAACTATTAGGCATCCTGAGATGCGCTGTAGAAATGCAAGATGATATTGTATTGTATTAATGTCACTTAATGGTAGCTGTCAATGATAGTGATGGAATAAATATGGAAAAGGAAATTACTGTAATTGATTGACAGTCTGGAATCTTCCATATTCAACCTAATGAGAGAAACCCATGAGTAGCAGCTTCCAGTGCAAGCTATTAATGCAAATCATATGCACCGTACTGGCATGCTGAATTATGCAATGCCATGTGAATGTCTAATCCATTTCACCAGGCTTGTCTTTATCCAGAAAAAAAATATTTCACTGACATGCTGATTAGTACATTAGGAGAGTTTAAGAAGTTGGGTGCTAAAGTAGGTGCCATCATGGTGTTATTAATTTAGTTCTGAACAAGACAAACAGCTATGTGCAGCCATCAAAATCACTACATAAGTCTACAAGATAACTTTGTCAAGACTGATGGGAATTTACAGAAAAGTCTTGTGATATGTGGAAGGAATTAGCAAACAGATAAGGAGCACATCATTTTTCTAGAAAACCACTGTCAAGGACTTAGTACCCATGCAGAACCAGACACCTGCCAAGATATCTACCATGCCTGTAAAATTGCTGGTTTTCAGATGTTCAGAAATTTGTAGAGACTTCTAATAGAACCATATGTGTGAGGTCAAGGGAACAACAGGTACAAATAAGATTTAGGGCCTCCTCTGGGGATCTCATAGAGATTTAAGCAATGGCCAGACATCAACAACAATAAAACACTCCCTGTGGGAATACACTTTATATGGGGAAAAAGTCTGTTGGTATAAAAATAAGTTGCCAATTACCCATTACATATACATTCCAAGAACACATGCCTTTAAAATGAGAGTATTATACCCTTTACTCTCTGCACATTTTAATCTTTAAAATTTGAGGCACTAGAGGAAGTGCCTAAACATCTAATTTATGTATCCCACCACTTCCTATGAATTAAATCCTGCTCCACGCCTCACAGGTGCCACATTGTAAGTAGGTAGGAAAGCACAAGACTAAAACAAAGAGAAAAGGTATCATAAACTGCAAATTTTCAATAGTGGTTTCAGAAGTCTTAGGTGAGTAGATAAGTAGACTTTTTATTTAATTCCACAGAAACTCTTTGATCATCTTTTATATACCAAGTACAGTCTAGACCCCTGGCTATACAATCCTGCTCTTGCCCTTGAAGCTTACATTCCAGTGGAGGTGGCACATATGGAATGGTAGCTATAAAGGATGTGAATACTGTCACAAAGGAGGACACACAGGTATATGATGAGGAACTGACACAACCTGGGTAGCTGACATTGAGGATGGGGCACTTAAGCCTGGACTCCATAGATATTAGTTTTTCCTTTTAATTAACAAATAAAAATAGTATATTTTATGGCACACAATATGATGTTTTCAACTATGTATACATTGGAATTGGTAAATCAAGCTAATTGACATATCCATTATCTCACATACTTAATCATTTTTGTCCTGAGAATATTGAAGATGTACTCTTCTAGCAATTTTCAAGTATACAATACATTGTTATTAACCGTGGTCACCAGTCTGTACAATAGATGGCTTCAAGCTACTCCTCCTGTCTAAATGAACCTTTATACTCTTAAAACTATTCTACGCCACAACCCCCACCACCTTACCATCCCAGTTTCTGGTAACCAGCCTCCTGCTTTCTGATTCTGTAAATTCTACTTTTTAAGATTCCACATATAAATGAGATCACGCAATAAGTGTCTTTCTGTGCTTGGCTTATTTCATTTAGCAAAAAGTCTTCAAGGTTCATTCACATTTTTATAAATAACAAGACTTCCTTCTTTTTGTGGCTGAGTAAATTACTATCATGTGTTGTCATAGCTACCTAAAATGTCCGCCAAAAAAGGCTCATTGTGCTGAAGGTTGAGACACCAGCTAGTGGGCTTTTGGGGAGTGATTAGATCCTGAGGACTCTTAATACCATCTATGGAATAATCCACTGACAAGACCACAACTTGATGGCATTACTGGAAGGTGATAGAAACAGAAGATGGGGCCTAGGTGAAGGAAGTGGATCATGGGGGCATTACTTGGGGGCTAAATCTGGACCCTGGTCCCTTCCTGTCTGGCTCTGGCTCTCTCTACCTCCTGGATGCTATGAGATGAGCAGCTTTCTTCCACCATGCCCTTCTGCTATAATATTCTGCCTCACATAGCAACAGAGCTGGCTGATCACAGACTGAAACATCTATATCATATAAATATTTTCTCCTTTAAGTTAATGTTCTCAGGTGTATTAGTCACTCTCCTATCACTGGGGCAAAACACCCAACACCCACAACCTAAAGGAGGAGAGGTTTATTTTGGCTCATGGTTTACGTCCAGGGTAGGCTGGTTCCAAGGCAGAAATAGCACAGGAGAAGCCATGACAGGAGAAAGTTCTTCAACTTATAGCAGCCTGGAAGCAGAGAGAGGGGGGAAGAGCCAGGGACAAGAATACCCCTTTCCAGGTCACACCCCCAATGACCCACCTGCAACCAGACCTCCTCTCCCAACAGCACATTCAGCTATTGAACCCATCAATAGGTGAATCCACTGATGAATACAGCACCCCCATGATCCTGTCACTTTCCAAACACATGAGACTTTGGGGGGGACATTTTAAATCTAAGCCATAACACCAGGTATTTTGTCACAGCAATGAAAAGATACATGCACACACACACACACACACACACACACACACACACACACACACACGTGTGAATTTGGTACCTGAATGACTGGATGAGGGAAAGGCAACATGCTTTCTTTATCCATTGACCCAGCAATGACACTTAGGCCAATTCTACATCTTGGCTTTTGTAAACAGTGCTACAGTGAATACGGGAGTGCAAATATCTAACATATTATTTTCATTTCCTTTGGATATATGCCCAGAACTGGGATTGCTGGATCAAATCATAGTCCTATTTTTAGTTTTTGGAGGAATCTCCATATTATTTTCCATAATGGCTATATTAGATGTTGGCTTTATTCTTTAAATTTTAAAGATCATGCAGTAGCACAAATGTGTATAGGAAAAAGTATATGTAACAAACTTATGATTTCATTGTCACATAAATTGATATAACTTTTCCCTTTTCAAATAAACCAATCTAAGTTTTAAACTTAATATGTCAAGGAAAAGATTAAACAATGAATAAAGTAATTAAACCCAAATACAACACAGATCGTAAATTTGGTACATGAATGACTGGATGAGGGAAAGATAACCAGAAAGGTGAGCGGTTGCCCAGAGGAAGGGCCTGGGGAGAGTTGAAATAACAAAACTAAGAAAAAGAAAGTCAATTCAGAAAGTTCCTCAGTGAGCTTTCACATATATTATTTCCTTCTTTCACCATCGCCAGTCCCCTGTGGTGTAACGTATTCTCGCTGAATTTTCTATAAAATAATTGAGGCCCTTATGAGGTTAAGTAAAACACTACAGGTCACCCAGCAAATTAGCAGCGGAGGTAGAATTACAATACAGGCCATCCTTCGCCCGACTGAGAGCAGAGTCCCTCGTCGCCAAAGTTCTGAGTGTGCAGCAAAATGGAAAATGCAACTTCATATAAAGAAAACTGAGCAAAACAGAAGGCTTCTGCAGGACAAAATAAGGCTGCAGCTGGCTTTAAAAATATAACCATGTTTTGGTTGCTGTACATCCTTTGAAGTGAACCAATCTGACAGTCCCTGTAGAAGCTTGCAGAATGTATGTTCTGTGTGTTTTCAAAAAAGATGTAAGTCCCTAAAAAAGTAGGGTTGTCCACACTGGAGCAGTACATGTCCTATCCACCACAATGTCAGCTCTCATAAGGACAAGAAGAGGTCAACTTTCTAGCTGGGTCCTCCCCCCCGGCTCCCAATTATCCTAATAACTTAATAAAAGGCAGCTTGGCATCCATCTACCCCATGGGGAAGCCAGCCCTATTTCCCAGATTCCACCACCCTGCAGATTTTGAACTCTGCAAGGCTGTTCCCCATTGTAGGAAGAAGAGGTGAGGGTGTTCCACCAAAATCTCTTCCAGGACTCTGAGAACTCCTGCCTGGGTTTCTCAGGCCCTACCAGTGTCGTCTCACATCTGCTACCATGCCTCACACCTCCTTCTTTGTTCTGACCCTGTCTCTTCCCATGTTCCTTCCCTTCCTCTCCCTTAGCCCCTTAGCTCCTCCAGGATTTCTCATAGACTCATGCACTTGATATCTATATGTGACCATCTGCTAGATGTCGTGCTCTGCTCTGGATCCTGGGCAACCACACGTGGTCCTCGCTCCCACCAAACCTGTACTTTAGCAGGAGGAGACAAAAAAATCAATCAATAGGTCAAAATAATAATAATAATAATAATAATAATAATAATAATAATAATAATGACAGGGCTTTCTTTGCAGGAGTACTTTTTAAAGACTAATGTGAAACACAGTGAACAAGTGAACACTTTGCATTCACATTTGAGCTCTAAATCCTGTGAAAGGCAAGCAGACAGTGTTCCAGGTAGAAGAACACACACAGGTGCTAAGGCAGGGAAAGATTCATAGAACTGAAGGAAGGTCAGTGTGAAGTAATCTCAATGGGGCCATCAGTGGGCAATGTCATGGGAGAATATTCCATGCATTTGGAGATTTCTAGCATCCCTGGCCACTGTACTCATTAAATACCAGTAAAGTCCCTAGTTCTAACTACCAGATACACACCACACACACACACACACACCCCACACACACTTCTCCCAGTATATCTGGACACCTATAATCCTACCCAGTCAAAAAAGTACTTAACCACAGAAGGTCAGCGGGGAGCAGAGTCCAAGAGGAAGCCAGTGAGGAAGCTGGGCCCAGATCAAACTGAGCACTGTACACAGATGGGCTATTTTCCTGGGTTGCTATAACAAAGGACCACAGATTAGGTGGCTTAAATAACAAAAATGTATTAATACACAGTTCCAGAGACAGACGCATCAGCCAGACTGGCTCCTTCTGACAGCCATGAGGGAGAGTCTGTCTCAGGCTTCTGTCAGAGCTTCCAGTGTCCTCAGGCATTTTGTGGCTTGTGGATGGTGTTCTCTGTGTGCCTTGCTGTCTTGACGGCTGGGCAGAAGAGATCCTGATAACTGTGACCAAGTATATACAGCATATAGCCAGATGGAACCTCTGAAAGAACTGAACCAGGAAATGGGCAACACAACCCAGAGAACCTCTGCTTAGTGAGGGAAAGCAATTCAAGACCAGTCGGCCAAGAGGTACCCTGGGGTCTGAAGACCATCACACTTCAAGTGGAGCCCACAGAGTGTCCAGGATGGGTTTCCAAATGCAGGGGCAGAATGAGGTGATCCCCCAAGTGCCTTCCTGTTATGGTTGGGATCTGGGATGTCCCCCAAAAGGCTCACTGTGTTGACAGGTTGGTCCCCAGTACAGCAATGTTTGGATATAGGGCTTTGGAAGGTAACTGGATCCTGAGGGCTCTAACTTCAGGATTAATCCACTGATGGATTAATAACTTGATGATATTATTGAAAGGTGATCAAAACATAGGAAGCAAGGCTTATTTGAAGGGAGTAGGTCATGGGGGCCTAACCTTGGGGACTATATCTTGTCCCTAGGCCCTTCTTCCCTGTTGTCTCTGTCTCTGTTTCTCTCTCTCTCTCTCTCTCTCTCTCCCCCTCCCTCCCTCCTGTACAGCACAAGGTGAGCAGCTTTCCTCCGTCATACCCTTCAACCATGATGCTTCTGCCTTGCCACAGGCCTAAAAACAATGCAGCCAAATGACCACAGATGGAAGCCTCGGAAATCAAGAGCCAAAATAAATCTTTCCTCCTTTAAATTGTTATTCTCAGGTATTCTGTCACAGTGATGAAAAGCTGACCAACACATCTTCCCACTACAGGGATATAAAGTGCTAGTAGTCTCCACTCTCTGAGTAAAGACAAAGCTCTGCCTCTGCCATCTTGAAAAGATGATGGTACCCATGCCTCGTCCTCATTCCCTTCTTCTCTTCAGCCAATGATGGTACATGCCCAGGACACACACTACCAGCTCCTTTCAGAGCTGCACCAATGCACATTCCATCCAGTGAATTAATATTTCCATCTCAATGAGCAAGAACATGTTAACACACCGATGGCATGGGCTACCTTCCAGGGTTTGTCTGCTGACAGATTAAAAAGTATGTCAACAGGCTTTGTATTAACAAATATTGCAAAGCAACCTTTGTTTGTTTTGTTTTGCTTTGCTTTCCTGGTCTATTGGTAATGTTGCTGAACCCACACCTACATTCATGCAAAGGTAGATAGATGAGGACCAGGTGCTGACAGCCCGGCTGAGACCTTGCTGTGTGAAAGTGCCAGCGAATTGCATCTGTTGCCTGTCAGTCAGCTGCTCGATCTGCCAAATGAATCAGCCACAAGAGGAACGGCAAGTGAGTGGGTGGGCAGGTTTTTTATTATGCAACCAGGGAGGATGATATGGTTGTCATAAGATGCACTTTTAGGTGGCTGAGTCTTAGTTTCAATATCCTATATTAAGAGAGGTGTTTGGCAACTTTTTGAGAAATATCTTTAAATATTTTTAAAATAATGCATTACCTCTGGACCTTTTCACACTATCCTCTTTGGGTGTTTGTTTGCCAGTGATGATGAGGGGCTGACTCAGATGCAGGTTGCTGCACAGGCAGTGGCTGTGCTGGAGCACAGCTGGCCAGCCACATCCCACAGAACCAGTTTCAGCTACCACCTGCTTTTGGACAGCCCATGAGCTAAGAATGGTCTTCACAATTTCAAATGTTTGAAAAAAAATCCATTGAATCATATTTCATAACATATGAATCACATTGTATCACACATGAAAATTAAAATGATATGAAATTCAAGTGTTGGTTTCTATAAATAAAGTTACATTGGCATATGGCCAGCCTTGTTCATTTACATTTTATCTGTGGCTGCTCTCAGAGAACAGCAGTGAAGCTGAGCACTTTTGTCAGAGATTACGTGACCTACAAAATCTCAAATACTGGCTCTTGGATGATTTAGAGAACAGTCTGACCTCTCCTGCTCTAGAGCCTCTCTGCACTTTCCACTGCTCTCCTAACTCCTTGTAAATTACTTTTGGAAGTACCAAAAAACCTATATTGAGCTAGGCACTGAGTTAGCACCTGGGGGACAGCCGTCAAATTCAGCACACCATCCCTGCTCTCAGAGCTCAGACTCCCCCAGAAGAGCAGGTGTAAGTCACCCAGCTGTGCAAATGCAATGGTTAAAGACATTAACCATGGCAAGGGATCCAAAGAGGAGGTACGTGAGGCTATAAAAGCACGAGAGAGGTGCCTGACCTCCTGTTCTGGAATATCAGGTAAGATCTGCCAAAACAGAGGTTAATGACTGATAATGGGATTTGCAGGAAAAGCTGACATTAACAAAGGGAAGGGGGAGACAAAGAGCAACCTGTTGACAACATCCTTCTTGCTTTCTTCCATCCTTTACCGTGCCAGGATCAAGTAAAGTGCGAGAAGTGAAGTGAGTAGGAAATGAGCAAGGGTGGACAGTCAGGTAGGACAAGACCATGCAGAGATTTTGAACATTTTGCCTTTATGCTGAGAACAGTGGAAAGCTATACAAAATCACTAGTACTGCTCCATTAGCAAAACTCTAGACACTACCAAAAGACCACAGAAGACAAATAAATGATGATTTATTCATACCCTGGAATATTAAAAAGTGGTGAAAACAAACCTACTAATATTAAGTGGAACAGTATCGATGAATCTTGGCAACAGGTTATGAAATGGAAAAAAAGTAAACTACAGAAGGTAACATATAACGTGAAAAGTTAAAGATAACTAAAAGTTAACAGGCCATATTTTGGAAACATAGTTGTGTGATATATATTTGTAAATATGTATTTATAAAACTATGGAAAGATAGTTCCATAAAGCAAGGGAAGAGTTAAATCCAAGGCTCAAAAGTCCAAGTTGGCAGCATTATGGAATAGGGACAGCACTTTTCAACAGACAAATGTCATTGCTAATGTTCCACTTCCTGTGGGCAGGATTACTAGGTATTTATTATATTAAAAATTAAAAATAGCCTTGCAAAGTTATTAAAGCGATTTATAAAGAAGTATGGCATGACTCCCACTTGCACTTCAAACTGATCTCTTGGAGCACATCGAGGCAATTCCTCTGGAGCAGGATGCGTGTGGAAGCAGGGATCTTCTATCAAGAGGTACAGGAGGCCTGGCTGTGGCTCAGTGGCAGAGTGCGTGTCTAGCTCAGATGAGGCCCTGGCTTCCATCCCCAGCACTGGGACAAAAAAAGGAAAAAAGAGGCTACTATACACTGACAGCCAGAGATGATGGATGGAGGCTCATAGTGGGGAGATGGTGGCAGAGATGGAAATTATTGCTGCTTTGCTCAAACTGATTTGCTGTCCACTTTTAAATTTAAGGCATCAGTATTGAAGAGAGAGCAACTTAACATCCCAGGAAGTAGATGGTAGGGAAGAAAATGAATCAGGCCAGGGCCTTTGACCAACAGATTTCCAAGCCTTTACCCTAGAAAGGGGATTACCATGTGAATGAACACTGACTGCATCTGAAGGGCAATTTGGAGACCCTTAGAAGCATTTTCAGCTAAGAACTCACAGAAAATCCTCTCCCTCCTATTAAAATAAAGAGAAAATCACAACAAAACTACTGAGGAAAATATCACCCTCTCCCAGGGCAGATTCTGCACCCCTCCCCTTTACTGTACCTATCTTCTACCTCCACAAACGCACTAAAAATTCTCCAAAGTAGCAGTTTGGGGAAACTGACTTCCCGCCTGGCATGCTTAGCATGACTCACTGCTCATTCATAAATACAATTCGAGACACAAGGGTCAAGGCTAAAGTCCAGCACAGACAAGTAAGGACTGAGACACTCATTCCCACAAGACTGCTCTGCAACATTAAGAGGCAGGTGCCATCTTTTAGCGCATCAAAAGGCAACTAGGTTCAGGCCTTTCAGGGTTGGACTGCTTGGTCTCTCTCAGGTCCTCTGCTATGAGGTGAAGCTTAGGACTTGGAGTTGCTACCTTCTGTCCCTTATAAACTAAGGGACCTCACATTGCCTGGGACCTGTGAGATTGGGCAACACAGACAAGACCCAGTTTAAAAGGAGTCACCAACCCTAAGAAGCAATCTCAAAACACTCCTACATACTGTTCAATAAAACTTACAGGAGGCCATTGGTTGAGACGGGGCCCCTGAATGGGTCCAACAGAACAGAGTAAAAGTCAGAAAGGAATCACTCAAGCTAAAGTTCCATAGCACCAAGCCAAAACTAAGGAGCTATCTGAACTTCCAAGGTATCAGAATAAGACGGATAACAGCCAAATTTCTCAAACATCCCAGTTTCAACTGTCATGAGAAGAAACTTCCCATTGCTTTAATCTTACACACAAAAAGAGGTAACCTGAAGTAACATGATGTTAACCATTTCCTATAGTTCTGTCTCCTTATTCCCACCATACAAGGAAAGTAACTTTGAAATGACTGAGCACCTCTTTCTCTGTTTCTTCTGTCTTCGGCTCTTTTCTGTCTACGAAACCAATTTCTTCTGTTCAGCCCACTGGCGCACTTATTCTATTTTCTGGAATAAAGTATTTCCAGATTCCAGAATCACAAATAAAGCCAATTAATACCTTCACAGTAGTTTTGTTCTCAACCCTGTCTTCAGTGCTACTTTGTTTCTCTGCATCATTATTGAAAGGTCCAAAATAACTTCAAGTTCTCTTCCAACTGTTTTTGTCTTCCCTACAGACTCAGGCCACCAGGAGGAGGGCAGAAGCTGCAGAAGGCTCACCCTGATGGTGACAGACTCTTGTTCTTACATGGTGGTGGACAGGCCTTATACTCTGCAAGGATCTTCTGTTTCCCCTCTGCTCCTTATATGGCTTGTTGGTTGATGCGCTTGCAAAACAAACAACTTAAAAGGAAAACAAAAGCTAACAGATCATCCACCCTTCCTTCTACTACATCTCATTACTCTTAAACCAGCAGTCCCTCTTCCCCAATTCTGTGTTATTTACAACACAGAATTTTCCAGTTCCAAGACTTAAGGACTTCCAAGAGAGTGCTCTGACTCCAGGGATAGAAGATAAGGATCTGTCCCTAAAATGATATGAATAATAAAAATGATAATCTTTTAAAATTGTTGGAATGATAAAGATTGTGAAAGCCCTAAAGAAAGAGATTTTTAATTCTGAGAAATCTGTAGGGTGATTCATCCAGACAGACACACGAATGATGGCCCAGTGGTGCTGGGCAGGGCGGGTGTCTGATTTTCAGTCCAGAGCTTGGGACTGTGTGCATACAAGCCCTGCAGAAACAGGAATTATGCACTCCAGTAACCCTGACGATATCACTGTTAACTCATTTACATTGAAAGTTGAGCAGATTTGCCCCAAGTAACAGATAAATATATTTACATGGATTGTAATTCTTAGCACTGTGGAACTGAAAAGGGCCTCTAAGCAGAATCACTCGTGGAACAGGACAGGAAACTGAGACACAGAGACCCCAAGAGACTGCCCCAGTGGCAAAGCCAGGACTCAGCAGTGCTTTCCAAGCCCCTGTGGCCTCTCAGCTTTTCTAAGATTATTCTGTTATCTTACAACAGACAGAAAAGCAATGAGGGAAACAAGATGGAGAAAAAAGAAATTGAAACAGAGAAAGAAGGCTGGAAGAGATACAGAGTGACAGAAATTACAGGAGAAACTGTCCGACTCAGCCTGTGTTTATCTGCCTCTGTATCTGCCTCATCTCATTCCTCCCTGAAATCTGTCTCTACCTTGTCTCCCACGGGCCGGCTCCTGCGAGAGCACAGCATTAGTTAGTATCCCAAACACCTTTGAAGAAGGCCTGCACTGAGCAGAACATGGGGGCTGACAGGGGAAGGCAGAAGGACAGAACCCTTGCCCACATCATGCCCACCCCTCACTAATGCCAAAGAGAAAGTGATCATTTATGCCTCCACGTACACGTTCGGAGCATCATCTGGCATTTTCAAAAATGCAGAATCTTGGACCCTGCCCTTCCCAAACCTAAGGGACCAAATCTACATTTTAACAAGCTGCTCAGAGGACTAGAAGGCACACTGAAGTCTAAGAAGCAGCGATGTGGGGAGTATTGGAAATGTCCCTTCATATGCTTGACTCCCCCAGTCACAAACTTTCTCCCAGGCCCCAGGAGGAAGACAAGTCAGAGAGTTCTAAAGATTAAGATTTACACAGTCTTTTAAATGCTAAAATTTCATCCTGAGATATGCCTGAGGAGTAGAGGCATTCGTTTTAAACGGTTCACCACACACACACACACACACACACACACACACACACACTCACACACACACACTACATTTGCCATCTGGCCTCTCCTCTTCAGGCCAGTTGTCACCTGTGACATATTCACAAGAAGTCCTCTAACAGGTCCAATGGTACAAAATCTAAAGGAATGTAGATTGGAATATTCCCATACACTCCTAAATCTGAAAATAATGAAGAGCAGAAAGGATTTAATTTTTTTGTTTGTTTTGAGGCAGGATCTCAATATGTAGTTCAGGCTGGCCTTGAACTCACTATGTAGCCCAGGCTGGCCTTGAGCTTGCAGCAATCCTCCTGCCTCAGGCTCCCAAGTGATGGGATTACAGGTGTGCACCACAACACCCAGGTCTTTTTTGTTTTGTTTTCTGTGTGTGAGACAAGGTCTCAAATATTTTGAACTTGCCCAATCCTGCACCAAAGCAAACCTCCTTTCATATTTTGCTGAAAAGGGGGTCAGACTCAGGTGATATGGAGTAGGGAGACCTAGAAGGTTCCACTGTCTCACAAAGGCAACTGCATAGTCAAGATTTTTAATGAGCAGCCTCATGGAAAAATCACAATAAAAAAAAATAGCAGGGGAAAAATTTCAAGTGTCAGTCCCAATGAGTGAGTAATACTCAAGGAATAAAAACCTCCTGATATAAAAGATATCCCACTTTGAAGCTGATGAGGGAATACTGACTTACGTCCTTTCTGTTCCCAAGTATCATGTCCTCCCAGGAGTCACATTGAGACCGTGAAATAATCCCTCTGCCAACATCAGGGAGTAGCCCTGCCCTTTGATCTAAACACTTATGATCTTGAAAGTTCCCTTACTTACACTTCTCCAGTTAAGCTGCTCAAAATAAGATCTTTGAAAGGAGAGAGAGGAAGAGAACAGTACACATAAATGTAGAAAGAGAAAGCTCTTAAAAAAGGGAGAGAGGGGACAAATTCTAGAATGTGCATCCCATGAATAGACACAATGTGGGATATGTATAAGGCATTTTATACCGTTTACAGGTTTTACTTAATCTGCAGATTTTTGCCAGCTGTGTTCACGTTTATAGCTGTATGCAACTCTTCACAACTCAAAAGCTAAAACAAAGGCCAAAACTTTCACCTGGGAGAAACCGAATTCCGTGGCTTTCAGTTTTCTTTCTACACACACATATGCACACATACACCACCACACCACGACCATAATGCACGGCCCATCACAACAATAACTTATGTCATTACTCACTGAACACTCACCAAGATCTGTCATAAAACCAAACCCAAGCCTCATTCCTTCCTCCTTGTCCTTCAGAGAGAAGACATTAAACTTGGCTTCTGAACTGGAAATATTCAGGGAATAAGACCAAGTTACCACCTTGCTTGTTGCAATACAACCATAAAATAACCCCCACGTGTACAGACTCAGGCCGACATACGCTTCCTTGGCCTTCAAAAGATGATTTTTGCTATTTTTATTAGACTTTGAATCCACCTCCGTGGCACTCGAAGTCTGAGGACTGTCCAATCTGCTTCATATTTGAGCCAGCTCCGGCAACACGAGGAAATTGTTGGCCAGCTCTGTCCTGCTATAAAAATAAGCAAACCTGAGCTCTGTTTTCTCTTCATCACGTGCAGCCTGATGGAAGCCAGGACTCAGTCATAAAGAATCGGAATATTTTGCCTCTTCAGAAGAACTTTGGTGGACACAGAGAAGAAAAGGGCTTTAAATACCGAATGAACCCTCTTGAATGAGAAGCAAGGCAGAGGGAGTATTTGGCTCCCAGCCAGGTTGCAAATGTATTTTCAAAGCCAATTACAATGCGGTGATCGAGCAGTCTATCTCTTCTTCCAGCAGATTGCTGAGGCCAATCAGCTGTGCAGGGCTTTCGTAAACCCCCTCGTTCGTGGGGATGGGGGACAGTTTTCTATAGAAGCCTCTTGATATAAGAAAGGATTTCTTTTAAAAAGGACATCTTTTATTTCCCCATCTGTTTCCTCTCACAGCACAATTTGGGGTCAACTCGGGTCTTACAACATTGAGAAGGATAATTTGGCACTTTCCTTCAGTAACTGTGAAGATGTAGACTGGAAAGGGCTTACTTTGACTACTTATTTCACCACAGAGAAGCACGGGGTAATGAGAACACCCCCCAACCGCCTGGATCTGTGGATCTGTTATAAATAGACAGGGGGTGAATGACTTTGGAAGGGCAAAAAAGAAACAGCCCTGGAGAAAAGGGTGTTAATTGAAGTTGTTTTCAAAAATTGCAAATCCCTGTACATATCTGCCTAAAGCAAATGAGACACTAGTTCTCCCAGACAGGGCCTGCCTATGTGGAAGGAGACAGACCAGACTTTCACGGCTAACTCGCCTTTTCACCTGGTGAGAGTTGGCTTCCCAAGTCCAAACATGCAGTTATGGTGGACACTCGGTCACAAACAACTGAAAACTTTTATATGAATTCAAGTAAAAAGGGGGAAAGAACAAAAACACTGAGCGATTGTAGCAGCCACTCAAAGAATGAACTGTCCCTAGTCCTCACCTTCTCCTCCTCAGGAGCAAGCTCCCTGAACAGAGGGGTAATGAAGCTGATGGCAGGCTGGCTGCTTCAGAATACAAGCCACACGACCTCTATCACCACCATATCAGGCTCCCTGGCTACCTTCCCAGTAGCAGAGATCCCTCTCCCTCCTCTTCTCCAAAAGTCAATGGTACAGGGAGAAACACCTGATACAAGCACAGTCCAATTTTTTTATTTCCAAATATAGTGCTAAAGAAAAATTGAAAATAAAATAATTTACAACAAAAGTGTCCTTGTGAAAGTGTAACTAATTCTATACAATGCTTCGTATCACCAGAAAAAGGAGGAGGAGAAATGGATACAAAAGAGAAATAGGGATTGTTTCCAGGTAAGTCTTCCAGGTGGTATGAAGGGCAATATCTTGATGAAATAAAAAAATTAAATTGCTTACATCAAAATGGTAAGAACACTTTGCTGTTTGTAACCCATATTGGATTATGTCATAATCAGATGTAACATCTAATTATTAACTTAACATCAAAAAGTTTCATTAAATGTTTTAAATCATAAGTGCAATTGGTGTGTGAACATGAGTGTGAGTGTGTACTTCGCCAAGCAGCAAGCTCCAGTACCAGCTATCTTGTTCAAAACCAAAGGCCAGTGCATTTTTATGGAACAGAAGAAGTTCTATGCTAGATTTCTTAGAAGCTACGTCTGCCTCCCTCTCCATCCGTTTCCACAGATATCACCCTCCCCACCAGGATAGGGCACCCACAGGGCAGTGGGTGAAACTGGTGGGGCTGCGCTGGACAAGGCAGGAGCAGCTGCAGGCAGGCAAGGCGCTGAGACCCTCTCAGCCTACCAGGATTGTTAAGGCCAGAGTGTTTATGTCTTCCCCACTTCAGAGGCTGAAACTCTAATCCTCAGGGGGATGATGATAGGGGGTCAGACCTTTAGGGATAACTAATTTTAAATGAAATCATGAGGGTCCCATCCTCATGTGTCTGCTATGGTCTGATGATGGTGTCCTCCCTAAAATCAGGTTGAAATTTACCCCTGAAGGTGCTGATATTACAAGGTAGAATCTTAGGGGGGTGAGCAGGTCAGAGGAATGGACCCCTCATGAAAGAGATTCATACTTTTCTAAAAGAGGCTGAGAGAGACAGAGATAGAGAGAGACCGATACAAAGACAGAGACAGAAAGACACTCCATCCCTTCCCCTTCCACCACATGAGGACACTGCAAGGAGGTGCCATCTCTGAGGCACTCAGCCGACTGACGTATCTTGAATCTGCTGGTACCTTGATTTTGGACTTCCCAGCCTCTATAATTATAAGCAATAAGTTTTTGCTGTTCATAAATTACCTAGCCTAAGTCAGATGTGATGGTACACATCTGTAATCTCAATGCTCTGGGAGGCTAAGGTAGGAGGATTGCAAGTTTGAGCCCAGCCTGATGGGCAATTTAGTGACTTAGCGAGACCCTGTCATAAATCAATCAATAATCAATCAAACTCAGTCTAAAGCATTTTGTTACAGCAGCTGGCTGGAGGAAGATGGTGCACTTATAAACAGAAAGCAGAAATCGCTCCCTCCTTCCAGGCACACACAACCAGGAAAGGCCACATGAGCGCACAGTGAGAAGGTAGCTGTCTGCAAGCCAGGAGATGGGTTTTCGACAGAGCCCACTCATATCAGCACTCTGACCTCAGACTGCCAGCCTCCAGGACTGGGAGAATACACTTCTTCTGTGTCAGCCACTTCTTCTGTGTCAGCCAGGCTGGGGAACTTTATAGCAGCCTAAGCTAAGAGACAGGGCGAACCCCATCTAACTCTGCCTCTCCCCTCACAGCAAGCAAGCTTGTCCCTAAGGTCACCTTCCTCCCACTGCTAAAAATAATCCCTCCTTAGCCAGAGCCAATAGATATTCACTTCCTTCCTTGTAAAGATCATAGGATTAAGTTTCTGACTTCTGGAGGTGGGGTAAGATTCAGAAATAAAATGTGTTTGTGTGTGTGTGCTTATGAACACACTGACCAGGGAATGCTCTCTCTTTCAAAGATCAACTAGAAAAGTACAACAGTTAGTTGCAGGCAGGTTTTCGCCACCATGTTCCAGACAGAGGTGCCCTGCCTGTCTCTTCCCATCTGCTCTCAGCTTCCTCCAACAGCCTCTGTCCAACATGTGTGCCGTGTCTGGTTCTTAGAAATACCCTCATGAAGGGGTGAAAAGGTCATTCTGACTCACATCAGCAAAAGCAAGACGGCACCAGTGGCGCTTGTCTCCATCAATGATGTGTTTTAGAAACCGCCTACCAACAAGAAGCCTCTTTGTTATTGAAGTGAAATGTTTTCGAAATACTGAGACACAAAAAATACACAAGGTCTGGGAACACCTAGACACGTAAAACTCCTGCCCTAACAGTGCAGTGACATCTGGTGAAGTTGATGTGAGAGGGTTGGCAAGGCAGGTAACAGGAGAACAGGTCCCAAACTAAGTGCAATGTCCACGCTACATTCATCACTACCTGTCCCTGAGTATTCCCCATTGTCGCTGGACCTAGAAATTTTTAGCCGTAGACTACACCTGGGTGATCAGCCTGGGTTTTCATGAGCTTCCCAAGGTGAAAAACATCAAGAACAATATTGTAATTAAACATCGTGAGAGCATCGTGAAGGATGTCACTGTAATTAAACCAACAGTTGTCTTCTCCCACACACCCTCCCGTAGAATGCGAGAGTGTAAGAGGGAGTGGGGTGGGAAATGAAGAGGCTCTGAGAACTCTAGACCACAGTGAAGTGCTGAGGAATGAGTGGGTGTAGCCCAGCCCAGATGCCCTCCAGGGAAAGAAAGGAGCAGGCTTTCTGAACAGATAGGAAGCTGGGGAAAGATTTTTAAAAATAACCCTAAGTAGATGGGCCAGCAGAGGTTTCCTACGTTGCAGTGGAGGGGTAAGGTGTGATCTCACATGCATGGGAACCTCTGCTGCTTTCCTCCAGTACCCCAGAGATGGAGGGCCCCACAGGCCTGAAGTGTCTAGGCAGGGTGTTCAAAGTATTTCTCAGGGCAGAGGTACCAGGATTGGGGCTGAGTCATGGGACAGAAAGAAGGAAGCAGAGCAGAGAATGCAATGACATGGGTGATACCCTGTTGCTCTGTGCCCACAGCATCATGGCAGCCAGCGCTAGGGCTCTGGGGCCTTCCTTTCCCTTTCCTCCACTACATGTCCCGGTGGGGTGATCTCCATGCTGCATTTGCGTCTCTGACTTCTTCGGGCTGCTTAGTCCCCTTTAACCACCACATGCACTCAAGACCCCTTACAGAGAATCATACAACCTGCCCTCTCCCTTCTATTCTGATTTTTTTCATCTTCCTATGTAACATTTTTAACCTTACTGTACAAGAGGGGCAAGGTCCCCTATTTCTGACTCAAGGATTGTTCATGGGGATCCAAGGAGAGCACTCAAGAAACTCAGTCTTAGACTTCTTGTGCCAGGATGGAGATTTTCTCTGCTGCTGCCCTACTCCACAGTAGCTTCACCCACTAAGCATGGGGAAGCAAGTGCCTGCCTACACCACTCATCCCAGACCTATGGCTCTGCCTTCAAAAATAACGGGGTTGTTGCTCATTTGTCCCCAGATACTTACTGGTCTTCATTCAACTCTAATGGACATTTAGGGAAGTCCTACTGGCAGGCAGTTAAAATCTTTCTTCAATCTCACGTGATGGATATACTCATACTTGATAGCTCTTGTAAATTTTATCCTTGGTCCATGTACATAGGCCCTTCTCTCGTCTTTTCTATCCCTGTTTGTTTTAGCTATTGCCCTTGTACCCATTTGCTAACCATCCACCCTTGCAAAGCAATTATTCTTGCATATTTAGCATCCATACTTTTGTATGTTTTCTTTTTCTTTTTTTTTTTTTTTTGGCGCCAGGGATCGAACTCAGGGCCTTGTGCTTGCTAGGCAAGTACTCTAACCACTGAGCTAAATCCCCAGCCCTATATTTTCGTACAGAATGTTTATTGTGGTTTGGTGTATGTGTATTTTTAACTTGCAGAAATGATGTATTATACATCCTGTCTCTTACTTTTTTTGATCAGTATTACATTTTTTAAGAGAATCCAAGTTGTTATTGTACTATAGCCCATTGTTTCTAATCACTGCATAGGATGTGCATGGATGACATCTATCATACATTTTACCCAGTCAATCTCCAGGTGATAGCCAGATGGCTTCTAACGTCCCAACAACATAACATAGCAATGTATTAATATGAATATCCTGATATATTTCCTCACACAGAGCTATGTGAAAATTTCTTTGGCATATATATTTAGTTGTGGAATAGCTGGGTCATAGTGTACACAGATATTTGATTTACCTGAATTGTGCCAGATTACTTATGAAGATTCCTATACATCAACCTAGATTCTCACTTGCAGTACATGAGGGACCCTATTCCTCACCATCAATTGGTATCATTCAGTTTCTAATTTTTCTTTCCTAGATTGGTATAAAGCAGAATCTCATTCTTATTTGCATTTCTCTAATTATTCATACGTATGAACATAGATTTATATGTTACTGCCTTTGGATTTTCCCCTTTATAAATGCCTATTCATATATTTTGTTCATTTTTCTAATGGAATTGATTTGCAAACCTTCTCTGCATATCCTACATATAATACCTTGTCAGCTTTAGATACTGAAAGTATCTTCTTTTACTCTGCCACCTCTATATCAACTTTGCCTATAATATCCTTCCAGTAAGTAAAATCCCTAATTATGATATAACAAACATCAATTTTCTTTGCCTTATTGTTCATAATTTTGAAATTCTATTTAAGAAGTCCTTCCTTACTTCTTTCATAAAGATATTCTCACAACATTTCTTTCATTAACTTTACAGCTTCACTTGTCACCCACGCTCTAGCATAGACCTATGATCTACTTGGAGTCCACTCTGGTATGCAGTGTGAGGTGGGGATGTTTTGTTCATTTTTTGTATATGATGAGCAATTTTTTTCATTCATCTGCTAAGCAACTCATCTGTCCTCTGGTGATTTCTGGTACCTCATAATTGTACTTAAAATGCTTAGGTCTGCTTTGAGCTTTTCAGCTGTTTCTATTGGTCTATATGTCTGTTACTGAATGTAATTTGTATTACTATGACTTTGTTATATATTTTAATACCTGGATGAGTTCCCTTTTTACCTTCATTTTCTTTTAATATGGACTTACCTGTTTTTTAATCTCTAGCCTTTCAAAAATGTATTCTGAAAAGAAAATCCAGCTGAAAGAATCACGATCTTTACAGTATTAAATTCTTCATCCAAGAATATATTTACTGATATCACTTTCTTTGTCTCTTATTAGGAGTTTAAAGTTTTATCCCATAGTAATCTGATGTAATCTTCATTAAATCAATTCCTAAATGTTATACTGTTTCTGTTACCATTGGAAGACATCTTTTTCTCTGAAGTATACTTCAGTGTAAAAAAAGAAAAATAGGATAGCAGAGTGGAAACTGAAATTATCACTTTGTCTAACTTAATTAATCTTTTCTGCCAACAAAAGAAAGAGATCTTCTGAACTGGGCTCAGCACGCATAATGTCCAGATGGGAAGCACTTTTTCCCACAGTCCTCACTCTCTTCAATCCTCCCTTGCCTCTCCAACGTTTTTCTCCTTCTCAAGTATCCCAACACTGAGCTCTCGCTGTTTACTTTTGCACATTCCTCTCCTCTTAGCCAGAAGAGGGGGAGTTCTACCCTTGGATTCCTGCTTGCTTGCTGCAAATGCCCCAGCTTCAGCCGGTCTGAGTGGGAAACTCATGGCATGCATGGGAATGGGGTTGAACTCCAGTTCTTTGAATGAGAACAAAACTGGGTGCCTAACACTGGTTAATATTTTAATCTCCATCAAGGAGCACTCTGGCTACCTCCCAACTGGTTTCCTCAGTAATTGCAAAGAATACCTTGCCAAGTCAAGCATTAATTTTCCTTGGAGATACCACAATGTAATATCTTGTGAAGAAAAGACATCCCTACAGTCTATGTGACTTTGATCTTGTCCCTTTCAAAATAACGAGCTCTGGCATGCTTGTGTAATAGAACCTTCTACTCTTGCTTAGGCCTGATATAGATTGCGACCACCATCCCTGTAGCTATAAATGGTTCTCTTTCCATCATCCCCAATGGACAGCACTGGCTCTGATTAAATTCTTCTGGTTTGTTTCATTTAGATGCACAGAAGTCTTCTAATAGGGATAATAGATGTGAAGGTGTAAGGAGAGTTTATCCTTCCAGAATCCCTTTCCTAACCTTAGGAATATTACCAAATATATGTGATCCAAGCCTTCCTTTCTCTCTGCCATTACAAGACCAACCTAAAAAAGACCACCTGTCCTACAGATAATTCTACATGTTGAAAGAGAGGAGTGACAAGAATACAAAAGACTCCAGGGCTCCAGTTGTCAATATAAGGTCCAGTTACAAGGCAACTGGACTGTTTAAAATCTTACCAAATTCCTATGCATTTAATATAAGTCAAGCCCACTCAAAATTTGAAGTACACTTCACTTCCATAAATTGTCATCTCCATCCATTCATAGCTGCTTCACTCTCCTGTGCCTTCAATCAGACTTTTCTTTCTACCTTTCCCCTTCCCTCCACTACTATCTCCCATCCAACTTTCAATAATCTCACCCAGGATGACTCCTAGGTGAGAACCATGAATTTAGAGACACAACACCAAAAGGTAAAGTTTACAAGTGAAATTCAACTGTATCTTTAAAACCAACTCCTTCGGGGCCCTTTACATGCCCCTGTTTTCACAACAGAATTTACCACTTCCTCTCCAAAGTCACTATGTGGCACTCTGGGTCAAACACACTCATCATGCCGGATTAGGCAAAAACAGGAATCTCAAGGAAATCCAGTTCTCTCTTCCTCCCTTATACCTAACTGGGGCAAAAAGCAACACTTGTTAATAACGAAACTTTGCAGGTATTGTTTGTCTGTTTTGTTTCAGTACTAGGGATTGAACCTAGGGCCTTTGCATCGAGCTACATTCTCAGTCTTTTTTTAATTTTTATTTTGAGACAAGGTCTTGCTAAGTCACTAAGTTCCCCAGGCTGGGCTCGAACTTGTGGCCTTCCTGCCTCAACCTCAAAGAGTGCTGGAATTATAGGTGTGCACTACCACACCCGGCTACTAATGAAATTTACTGTCTTAGTCACTTCCTGGTTGCTAGGACACAATACCCGACACATACAATTTAAAGGAGGAAAATTTCTTTTTGTTCATGTTTTAAAGGTTTCAGTCCATGTTCGGCAGGCTTAAGTACAGTTAGCACATGGCAGAAGGGCCTGGGTGGAGGAAAGTTTCTCATACCATAGTGGCTAGGGAATAGAAAAAGAAGGAAGGAGCCAGGTGGGAGCTACGCCCTTCCACGAAACAGTCCTAGTAGCCACCTCCCACCAGGTTCCATCCCCTAATAGCAAATCAGCAGCTATAGTGCCCCTATGGTCTGTTCCTCTTCCAAAAGCCCTGCCTGAGCTCAGGAGGCCCTTGGGGGATAACTAGATATAAACTATAATGATATTATCGATGGTATTTAATTATCCTCAGCCTTGTATTTTCCCTTAGATCTGTTCACTATCTCTGCACTTTGTCTCTCATATCAGATTGTGCACTCCATATGGAAGACCGATACCTAGTAGGGTCTTCCTCATCTCTCTATCACAGAAGTACAGCCTTAGTAGTTTTCAATACATATTGGGATTTTGTTTTGTTTTTGTGTTTGTGGTACTGGGTATTGAACCCAGGGCCTCACACATGCGAGGCAAGTGTTTTACCACTGAGCTACGATATATATTACATATGTCAGCCCTCGATATATATTGGTGTAAGGTAATTGGCCAACTCCATCTCTAACGCTCCTTTGCAGATCCAGGGTGTGATGTCAACCTACAACTCAAATCTAGTTTCTTGAGGGAGTCACTTCATTCACAGTAGGGTACCAGAGGCAGAGGGAGTGTTTACATAAGTATTTTAAGTCAATATGTATGGACATTATGTATCCCTTGGGTTTTGCCTATTCTCTTCGCAGAAGGCATTCCTGTTTCACATTTTACTGTCATGTAGGACATGCTATAGCCTCCATAATGTGTGCCCAAGGAACAGATACTGTAGCCCCGAGGATTTTAAGCCCCCTGATGAACATATCATTATGCATTCACAATGCTGAGGTGCATTGTTATGTTTTCAGCAGCCAGCAAGAAAGACCCTGCTGAGCAGGATGAAGAAACTCCCAGCAATTAATTGGTAGAGTTGAATTGTTAACATTCTCCCAGAGCTCCCAAGCATAGGGCTCTTGACTAGCCTGCTGGAGAAAATGCCAGGGGAATGAAGGGTGGGGTAGAGAGGGAAAATTTCTCATTAAAACCCCAATCAAGCCTTTTTAGCACCTTTTCCCCCACAAGTCATTTGTTTTGAGTCCAGAATGTTACACTTGATGAATGCTATTATCATAACAATCTCTGTTCTTTCCTAAAAGCTAAAATTATTTGCTTTCCTTGGAAGATTTTTGTGTGAGGTGCCCACTGGAAAGCTCACGTGCTGGCTCCCCAGAAGAGTGTATGTTTGCACTACAGCGTCTCTGATGATATGCATTTCTGTACACATGCACCATAGGTATGCATAGCTCATGTGGAGATGCATGTGTGAGCAAAGACTCTCATTATAACACATTCCAAGTTGTGTCCCTCCCTCTCTTCCTTTCTTTCCTTTTTTCCTTCCCTCCTTCCTTCCTTTCTTTTCTCCTTTCCTTTAGTCCTTCTTTATTCCTTCCTTTCTCCCTCTTCCCTGCCCTTCTTCTTTCCTTTCTTCCTTCTTTTCTTTGGCACTGGAATGAAAAAGAATTGGATATTTCTCAAAACTGATCAGGTTACTGCCTAGGAAACCCTTTCTTACATAAAGATGGCGGTTATAGCAGATGCTGGCCAGATTGCAGACACAGCGTTCCATACCTGCCTTGGTGGCAACAGAGTTCTCAGTAGCCACATGCATTCAGTATGTCCATCCATTTCCTGGGCCACACTGACTGAGACAAGAGTGGGCACTAAACCCATCCCAGATCAGTGAGAATCCCAAATTCTGGACCCTAAAACTTTGGAAAAATAATCAAAAGGTAGATGTGGCTGTGTGTTTCCACTGACGTATTAAGAGGAAGATGAAACCGCTGTGCCAAACAAAGGAAGGAAAATAAAACAGGCATACAAAAAAGATAGAAAAGAGAGATGAAGAGAGACCACTGCCAAGTGCTCAATGGCCAAGTGAACATCAGTCTCCAGGCTGACTGGTCCAGCTAACTCTTGCTTTCATAGAGTAAGGGCAAGGCCACCGCTGTTCAGGGCCAAGGAAGAAATCAAGGGGGAAAAAACTCAGGAACCAAAGAAGGAAATCTTCATCTTGAAGAAAAACATTCTTATGCCTCCTATATTATTTCTACCTCATCCAGCTATGAACTTATGGCAATAAAATCAATCAACAAATACCTCTTATTTGGAAACAAGTATCAGGGTATTGTGGTCATGATAATATTTGACCCATATTAAAATATATACTCAGATTCTATGAACTACACACTTACGTTGTACCCACATTATTGAGGAGCCTATAAATGTAAAGCCCTGGGGGAGTTTCTTTGTGAAAATACCCAACACATCCCTAAATACTGGTATTTTACAGAGATGAGGTTATTTGAACAGGGTTGAAAGGGCTGCCATCCCTCTAACATCCCTGACCCTTGCTAGCCACCATGTTACGCCCTATTAACTGCATTACTGTAGTCACTCCGTATATTACTATGAATCCTGATTCCAGAAATTGCCTTTTAAGATATGAATAGTATATGGAAGAGTTTATACATTCAACCAACAACACAATCGCATGAATTCACTCATCAGATTAGTTAGTTGATGTTTTTAAAGCTTGAGGATCTAGGCTATCAGCTGGTAATCTTTAGTGGGCAACGAAACAGATTTATCTCGTGTCAGAGAGAATTATTGACCCTTCATTGTATGTTTAAGAGTCTACTGGTGACACATAATAAACATGACCCTGCTCCTTTCTTAAGAAACTCAAAATTAAGCAGAGACTGGGGCAGACAGACATATAACTAGCGCAATATTGCAAAAACCACACAAACTGAGGTTTAGAACTGATGCAGCCACAGTCTGTGGGGTAGGAGGGAGATATGGAGTTTCACAGAAGGGATGTAGCTTGGGCTGGGTCTTAAGCATGGTAAAATCTAGGCAGTGATGCCAGCTTTGCACACAGTGACATGCTAGGGAGAACTGTGGAATGGGACTTGATATAGCCTTCTGTCACCCAGAAGAGGGGAGGGTTTGGAAGGAGCAAATGAGATTGTAACGAGCTGGGTCAAAAAGGCCCTTCCTTAGTGCATGCCAAGGGATTTGGATTTTTTTAAAAATACATTCAGCTCTGTATTAGTTACTTTTCTAGAGTCAATGGTTTGCAAGAGACCAGATTTAATACAGGAGAAATACAAATTACAACATTCACACATACAAGCCAAATGCAGGAAGACTGCAGAACATCTACATATGCACCAGAGACCTGAAAAATCCACCCAAGGGCTGGGAGCCCGGGGCAATGTCCCATGCACATCCGTGTCTGCACAAAAAGCCTGGAGAAATCTGTACTGGAACCAGGAAACGATGCTCGCAGAAGAGAAGAAGACCGGAGTTCCCCTGAAGCAAACAGCAGCCATCTCCGATGACAGCAAGGCCTCAGCTCTTTCCGTAATGAGAACAGCCCAGTTCCCTTCAGGAGAACCAGCCACAACGGAGATAGACTCTCCTGGGAAATAGCCAGCTGCGATAGTCTGCTCCTGTTCTCCTTTACACTGTATCAGCAACAATCCCCAGATAGATTTTCTACACCCAGAACCACACCAACTCAGTCCAGCTGGGCATTCCTGCTCAAATTGAGCACATCAGTCCACCACAGGCTCCTTGAAGTTTTGCTAACTCTAACAGGCTACCTGCAGGCCAGGACAAAATACACAGAGCCAATAGGAACCATCAAGAGGGTTGATTCTGAATTTTCATGAGGAAGAACCCTGAGGCTTGTGAAAGGGAAAACCACTTTAGGTCCTACAACCTTTCCAAGCTGTGGCCTCTAAGATCCAAAGTCATAAATACTTTCTCATGAATTTTTCTTTCTTTTCTCTTGTTTTGATCATTTACAGGGTTTATCACAAATGTGCATGACTTCCTTGTAACACTGCCTTACAACACCTATAGCCCTATTTCCAAAGCAAAATGACATTTAGGAAGCTTTAGGATTAATCCTTAAGAGTTTCTCTGCATTTAGGCTCAAGTAATTAACTTACTTAGGCATGTTAAGAGCCACATATGGGGAATTGCTACCTAGGAAAAACTTGTGTTAGAATGAAAACCTGTCCACTTCTGCTTATAATCAAAAGATCATTTAGGGCCAAAGATGATTCAAAATCAAACTCTGTTAGACAATTTGCAGAAGGTATAAAAAAGGAATCAAATGATTTTTTAGGTTTTTTTTAGATAAAGGGCACCCTGAAGAAAGCCGACAACCTACTGGAAAAAGATATTTCAATATCAAAAGAGACAAAGAAGTATAATCTAGAATTTGTGTTATAAATAAAAATTTCTGCAAACCTGTTAAGACTGGGGCAGCATTCAGAAGAGGGCCTGGCAGTACTCAGCCAACGTGAGGGCATAACGTGCTTTGACCCAGCCACACTGCCTCCAAGATACAAGATACAGAATGTATGCCACTAATTCTCAGAGATTCTCTCTTAAGTCTCCAAGAGGACTCAGTATGTATGAGTATGTTCCTGGCCACACTGGTGGTCATGGGGAGCAGGAGACAGCCTAGGCACTCATCACCATGGGAACAGATAGGAAACATGGATGCCCACACTGGGGTAGTCTACAGCAGTGAGCTGGCGTTAACTTGGTACACACACAGCTTGGAGGCCTGATCACACACGGACCAGAAATAGACAGAAGCAAAATGACATTCCATATATGCCATGTATATAAATTTGAAACCCGTACTTACAAAAAGTGCCTGTTTTATAAGAATACAGGCAAATAAAAGAATACACATAGGCATATTAAGCTGGTTGCCTACAGAAAGGACAAAAACAGGAGTAAAAAGAGAATATGCAGTCAGTTAAAGAAGGGGTTGGAAAGATGAAGGATCACAGTGTGCTGTGCACTGGCCTTCTGTATCTGAAGTGCAAAAGCAAAGTGGAATCAAAGGACACTCTGGGGCCATGAGGTCCATGTAGAGAGGGTACAATGGACTCCTTTCCAAATCCCTGACAGTACCCAACACGGAGAACCACCTTTCGGCAGTGTCTACTCTTCCCACCGTGGATATTTGGTTGACCAATATATAAACAAGTGAAAAAAATGAACAGGAGATGAAGCTATTCTCTGTAAATAAGTAATTACTGATGCCTTCATATGCACTTGGCACTGTGGAAGACTCTGAGAATGAGATGAGCAAGAAGGGATAGTCCCTGTCCTCACAGACCCATGCTGGGTCAGGGAATGGATGAGTCCAGGAGCAATCAGGACATACCGTGGTGATGGCTGTGTTGCAGAAAAGGACAGAGAGCATCCCAAGAGACTGATGCCTGTACTAAGTCCCAAAAGATAAGCAGAAATCGCAAAACCAAGGAGGCAGGAGAGGCTGATGCAAAAGAAGCAGGAGAAATCACATATGTAGCAAGTCTCAGGTCAGAACTTCACCATATGAGGTGTGATCTAAATATACAGCAAACGTTTAAATTTAAAATTTGTATTACAATAAATGACACGTTGCTATTAGTCCCCTCAAAATATTCCCTCTCTTCAAAGACACTTATTCCATTGTTTTGCCACTTTCTGGAACAGTTCTTAAAGTCCTCTTTCAAAAGTGTCTTTATGAGTTGTGATTAAAATTCAGTGAATGCTTCTACTAAGTGCCATCCAATGGAAAGGCAGGCTTGTAAAACCACTATGGTGTGTCCTCATCCACCTTAGTCACTGGATCTGGCACCACACAACTCCTGGCCCTTCCTCAAAGTCAAAATGACCATGAAAGGTAAACATTTTTAATCAATCCAGGACATGAAGGTAGCCATGACAGTGCAACTAAAGACATGAAAGAGGACTCCTAGAACTGCTCCAGAGAGTGGCAAGAACAATGAGAAAAGTGTATTCAAACCAAGGGAGAGTACTTTGAGAGGGGCCAATGGCCATGTCCATTTTACTGAAATAAATTTTGTTTAATTTAAACATTCACATATTTTTCACTGATACCTTGTAACAACTTGGCTACCTACTTCAGAAGGGCCTGTCTTTCTAGCCTTAAAATATAAATAGCAGTTACTTTAACAAGTGAAGCCACGCAGCATTATTTGTGTTCTAGAACCAACTTTACCAAAGAACTGATCCCTGCCTGCGCAAAACGAAAAAAAGAAACACCTTCTCTTTTCAGAGCAAACCCAAGTAGCTACTGCCAGAGCCATCCAACAGGAATTAAGTACACATCACTGTCCTGTGAGCTCATTTCTAAAGGGCTTAGGAACAGTAGAGAAGTTTGAAGGGAGAGGCTTTCAGTCTGTTAAACTAGGTTACTGGTCTCAAGCATTCCTCTCGTCACGTGATTCTAATTCTTCATCTGCATGTGAGCACAGACGCTCACAGCTGACTCACCTGAAACACATTTCCTCGCTCTTCTGGAAAACATTAGTGTGTGTGTGTGTGTGTGTGTGTGTGTGTGTGTGTGTGTGTGTAAGGCTTTGGGTCTGAACCAGCCTGATGAGCTGAAAGAAGAGTCATTAGAAAGGCAGTTCTAAAGAGAACATACCAGATCTTTTTCAGGGGTCTCCAACTTCACCCTGTATCGGCATCCCCCAGAGGGCTTGTTGAGACAACGCAGCACATCTAATCTGACAGGTCCCTGCTGGGATTTAAGAACTGGCATTTCTAAAAAGCTCCTGACTCTGCTCATGTTTCTGGACCATGCATTGAGAAGAACTACGAACTAATTCTAATTGACTGATGCAGATACTGAAACCCAGAGAATATAAGTCACTTATGTAAAGTCACACAAATTCTTTGTGATCCAACCAAGAACATTCTCTTGGGAGAATATAGTGGGTGGGAAATAAAGAGCTATGGAGATTTTTGGACCAAGGCACAAGTTATCAGTGGCTCACAGGTGCAGAAAAGACATCATCACTGCTTCTTGTGATCATCTTCCTTCTTCTCCCTATAGCCAATCCTGAGACCAAGCATCAGGTAGGCTTGCAAAGGAGGTAGAGGCACGCTCTGAGCATCAACAAAGCCCTAGATGTCACTGCAAGTGAGATGCTGGTGGAACAGACTGTACCTCCAAGACTCTGCACAGGTCCTGACACAGCCCAAATCGGATATCTAGGAACTAGTGAGAAGGGGGAGAACTTCTTTGTTCATGCCCCATGACACTTTGGAAAGGCAAAAGTGTTACTGCAGATCAACCTGAGAGAACCTGTTCCACCTGTCGGTCTCAGGACCTACAAGAGGATAGCAGCTGCAATGACCTGACAAATCCCCAGAAAGCCTGAGACACAAAGGGACCACAGCCAGCCTCCCTCTCCCATTGTCACTCTGCCATTGTGCATGTCAATTCTGGGAGAATGATGGCCACAGCACTTGTAAGGACTTTCAATGCTTTAAACAAATGGGGGAAGGGAGGGCACTCTACAAAAGCAACAGCAGGCCTGTTTACCAGAGAGAAGGCTTAATGGGCTCCCAGAGAAAGAGCAGGAAGTGTGTACTTTCTCTCTCATTTGTCAGCTCCAACTCAAAGAGCCCAGAATGGACAAAGATTCTGGCTTGCCTCCCTTGTTTGGTTGCCCCCCTCCTTTTTTTATGAGCAATTCGATGGGAGAAGACAAGTAAGTCATCAGATGGGGCCCTTGCCATCAGCAAAGTCAGTTATTGAGTTGAAGGTGCATTGTTTAGGCATTAGGAGTTCAGAGGTCAAGTCTCTGTGACTGCTTATCATATCTAGGGTCCAGAATAACATTGACATGGCACACGAGGAACAGAGTTCTTGTTCAGAGCAATTAAATTGTTACAAGATTATTTTTGAATGGACTATATTGTAATGTGTTATTACAGAGATGGAAATGCCTTCCTTTGCAAAATTCATAATTCTAAATGCACCCAAAAATAATAATTCTGTCCACTGAATTGTTCTGTTCAATGAGATGTCACAATTACAGGGCTGCTACACAATTTGTGTCACTAGCTCTACATTTACTTCAATTTCTCTTTCAGAGCTACATGGGTATGTGCTTTCTTTTTAATCTTTAGAGATTTTTGGTCATGATGTGACTTAAGGGGAAAGTTTATATATTTCACTGCAATAAATCTTAAGTTGACCAGCTGCTGGTTGAGCACCCCATGTAATAGTTATTTCATTTCTTCTTACAGTAGCTAAAGTCGTAAGTCACATATTGACAGGATACATTCTGAAAGCATATCATTATGTGATTTCATGGTTGTGCAAACATCCTAGAGTGTACTTGTACAAACCTAGATGGTCTAGGTCAATCACTTCATGTGGCCTCTGGTTGCAATCAAGAGATGCTAAACACAAGGTATATGAGGCTGCTGTCAATGTAATACAGTATACTGTTTGATAGTAACCTCTTTTCATAAAAGGAAGGGTACATGGTAAAGTAACACAAACCAGGAACAGTCACTTACCTATCATTATCAAATATTAGGCACTGTACATAGTTGTGCTGCTACACTTTTATGTGACTGGCAGTCAGCAGGTTAGTCAACAGTTACATCGCTACAAACATTTGAGAAATGGATTGTGCTATGATGTCACAAAGGCTACTACATCACTAAGTGATAGGAATTTTTCAGTTCCATCATAATTGTATGAGATCTTTGTCATATATGTGCTCTGCTGTCTACTGAAATGTCATTATGCAGTACATGACTATATTTTATTTAAAAATTTATAGACTACTATATTAACCAATTATCAACTTAAACTTTGTGAGCTCGTCAATAATGGGTAATCCCACAATCTGACTGCCAGCCCAAGCTACACACAACTTATCTGAACCCCTATGGTCACTACCAAAAAGACTGAAGGACTGGGCCGAGAGCCCATCTGTTAAACCTATCTTCCTCAAAAGGTCTTAGAAGTCAGGACTTCTAACTGTATCTCCAAGACTCTGCATAGGACCTGACAGGGCCTTTGAACTGATGAGAAGGGGGAGAACTTCCTTGTTCTTGCCCTATGACACTTTGAAAAGCTTGGGTCCAGAAGGGCAAATGCTCTTTACCTTGGCTTTATTTTTTATCTTGTTAGCCTAGTAAAGGACTTTGAAAAGTACAGGCTCCCATAAGAGCAGTACATACCATGCTGAGCTATTACCTCATGCAGTACCATAAAGAGAATTAAAAACACCTTCCAAAATTAAGTCTGTTCTTGTGGTTTATGTCCTTCCTTCCCCTTTCCTCCCTGCCTCCGACACCACGCACATAGCAAAACTCTGCTGCAGTTTTAGGGTTCCCAGGATCACCACTTAGCCAACCTAAGATATCTGTAAAAATGTCCCCTACAAAACTTCTATTTTTAATTTTTAATTATGGAAATGGCTGATTTACTCCCAAAGAATGTTCAAAATCCCTCAAGGGTGTACGAATACCCATAATTATCAACACTGTTAAGGCAGTTTAACCCTTATGTAAAATACGATGCATACAAATGGGTTTATTTTGAACAAGTTCACACAGTTAAACTTGAGTCTGGTGCAAGCTTCATCCCAAGGCAGTGCTCAATACCATCACAGTAGAAAATACCTTGGCTATATGTCTTCCTCTTTGGTTGGCTTATTTTATATCCTTGCATATTTAAATAGGCAATGGGAGTGCTAATTAAAATGTAATCAAGCAGATAAATTATATCATGTTCCTAAAAGGTAAAATAAAAATTTTTTTATTTCAAAATCATTGAGATCTCCAAGACAAAATCGCAGTGTGATCCTGAACACAGCAGAAACCTTTCCTGATTATCACATGTTTAAAACCAAAATTCATTTCTGGGTTTGTCTGTTATATATGGAATGTATAACACCTTAATTATGAGTGGTTTCTCATGAAAGTCAAGCCTCAGAGTTTCTAATGCAAATGTTCCAAGTTTCAGGTCACTAAATGATTTGTCCTGTCTGTGTTCTACCTGCAAAATGGGAAGCATAATGCATATGCCAAAGCCTACTTCAGTGCAAGGGCAAAGGCAACTCTAAGATGAATGGCCAAGGATCACCAAGTGGATTCTCCACCAGACCTGCTGCTTCCCAGCCCTCAGGTGATCTTCATTGCTAGCATCCAAAGGCTAGAACAATTACATCTAGCAAACTATTTCATCACTCTTTGCCTTTGTTTGTTACCCTCTGCAATGAGCCATAGTAAGGTATTATTGACAACTTTTGAGATTACAGACCCATTTGAGAATTTGATGAAAGTCATCCTTCAGAGTAACAGCAGATGAGTACATTCCACAAAATTGTGCACAGGAAACCACTGATCCTCGGAGGAAGACCAGTGGAGCTCAAGGTAAGACTTTCTTTATCCAAGACCTTGTTCTGGGCTTTAACCTGTCCCTGAACTCAAAAGGCACACTGAAAAATTAATCTTTGCCCCAAAATATCATATAAAAATCTTTGCTTCAACACGAGCATACTCTGTTGTACATACTACTTACAGCCCAGGAAATAACTAGAAGTCATTTAAGTAACATAACTAGTTTGGCATCACTGAAACCATGAAACAGTCTACAAGTTGTTGTTCACCCACTGCAAAGCCAGGTACTGTATCATGGGCCTGTATTCCAAGGTCAGAGTCTTCCCCACGTCTGTCCCAGGCCCCAAAGATTTCTGGACTTGCTCTGGTGTCTAGAGAAGGACTCCTGTGTGGGTGCTTGGTTCTCATCTTCCAGCTTTTCATCCACATCCCTCAACAGTTCTAAAGAATCACCCTGAACGCTCCTCCCTATTCTCTTCAGATCTGTTCTCATGAAATATACCAGAAAACATTGTGTTTTATGGCCAAATGTATCCCAGCAATTCCGCACCTTGGAGTTTAACAAGCCATTTGTTCCTGTTAAAGGCTCAGAGAAATTCTTCCTAAAGACACAAACTGAACTTTATTTTATTCAGGATAAAAATCTGTGTAACTGTAGAACATTTCTTTTTCCTATCACATTATTGGAGTAGACCTGAGAAACTCAAAGATCTGAATTCTACCATGTTCTTAGGCAATGGACTCTCAATGAGTTTAATCCGTGTTCTGTGTTTACCGGGTTCATTTCTCATTCCTTTATCTGAATATCATTCTGTTGCGCTCTTAGGTCTTTCCCAACTTTGTTCACTGGTGTTGTCAAGACACCTGGGTCCATATTCCTCCACTAGCACTTCATACCCACAGTCCCCTTTGGAATTCATGTGAACACTTGCATATTAAAAAGCAGTCACCATCCTGTCCAAGAAATAGCCCGCACATCTCCTTTTCAAATGCGGTTCAGTTGAATCTTGGCCACTTGGAACTGAAAGGGCCCTAAGAGATCACCCAATCACTCATCTACCTTTATAAATAAGAGAATAGACTGAGCGATTAAGTGACTTGACAGAAATAAAGCCAGAGCCCAGATTTTCAGATTCCCAGTTCAAAGGGCCTAGGAAGTAACTGAAGCTTCCTGGAGGCACATGAAATTGATTTATCCCAGACAGTAAATTTACTAATTTGCAGTGAGGAGTGAGATGTCTGTGGCACAATATCTACCCAAAGATCAAGTTCTACTCAGATGCTTCCTTAGTATGGCTTGGCTAGCAATGGAGCTAGGTTTTCCTAAGGAATTTACATCCAGGAAAGAGCACTAGACTGGGAGGTGGGAGCCTAATGCTCATTTTAATTCTAATTCTCCCATTAACCAGCCACAAGATCTTAATGTCTTTGGGCCTCATCTGCTAAATGGCAGATAAGGCGATTGCTTTTAGGTCCATTCTAACCCAACAATTTAGGATTCTGCAATTCTAAGGTTTTTTTCCTCTAAACTGTTCTTCCTTTATCTTGAGCATCTCTGTTTATACTTTAACACACAAGCTGCTAGTCCTTGATCTGGCGTGTTTTCACTCCATAACCATTCAGTTTTTAGAGTAGAATCTTTTTTGTCCTATCATGAGTTTTAGATAACTCTTCTCAAGATTCTTGAGCAGGGCATCTTTATAAAAATTATAATTAGATAAGCCAGGTATCCACAGCTATTGATTTGGTCTTGAACAAATACAATACCAAAGTCTCCATCTCTTCCAATTCCCCATTGCCCACCAACATCTATTTTTTCTATTTCCACAGCAAGACCCAGGTCCTAGATAGAGCTCTCAGGAAAGGCAGAGCCATAGTTGTATGTGAAATCTAGACAACTCCAGTTGGTGGTCACATCTGCTTCCTGCAATATCAAGTCACAATGTCATTAACTTCAGATTGTTATGACAGGATCTCCTAACCCAAGTCTGTAATACTGCCTTTAAATCACAACAACTACTAAATTGTTTCATTCATTTAAAGATTGTCCACTGCCCTCAGGGCCTTTGGGCATAAATACAAAATACTGCTATCAAGAGGGGGACCAAAGCCACTCTTAGGAACTGACTAGCTGCTCATTATCACACTTTCACTAGCAAGACTAAGCACATCAACAACGATGAACTATAATAAGAAATATATTATTCTTGTTCACACTTACATAAAATAGTGACAGTGCTGTTAATAATTAGTTACCAGATCCTCAACCGCTTTGTTCTTTGGCATTAGTAATATGCCACTTGAAGTTTTACACCAAATTAACATTACTCACATTCAACTGTTTCAAAGCCCTTTGAAAATGTGCTATCCTTCTCCATACAAAAAGGCAACATGTCTGACTATAAGATGCACGTGCGGGCTGGGGATTTAGCTCAGTGGCTAGAGTGCCTGCCT